>WOGN01007461.1:0-11821 GCA_015342105.1 Leptinotarsa texana | reverse complement strand
TCATTTAAATTGGGAGAATAGGCACAATACAAGCATATTCTATGCTTAGGTGTAATTCTCGACTTTTTAATGAATTCAAAATAGCACATAAAATAGTAATTCATGTAATCTGATTATTTAACTGAATTTAACTGAATATTTAATTTGAATGTCAACTGAATGAATAAATTGGAAAATTGAAAAAAATTTTGAAAAAATCTTTGTGGATCTTTGGATCTTTGTGTGTATTGATTTGTTTAATATATTTAATGCTACGTCTTGTTGTGTTTTGATTTGTACTTTTTCCTCGATTAGTGATTTTTGACTGTTAAATTTATGGATGTCTAAGTTTTCCCAAATGTCCATGCGGTTTTCCTTATTGACTTGTTTTATGAGTTTTATGTTCTCTGGTGGGGGAAATTATGTTTGTTTTGTATAGCGTGTGTTGCAAGGTTTGATTTATATTCTATTGGGCTTATGTATGTCTTTTTGTGCTCATCGTACCTTTGGATCAGTTGGAACTGATAAAAAAATTAATAGTAATAACAATCACAGCGTCAAAAATTCAATGGAAGTCACAGACTGAATATCAACGACAAAGGTCAGCCCGAACACTAAATTATTTTCATTCGATATAAAAAACATGTACTCCAACATACCAGTCAACGAAAGTATAAACATCATACCTGATAAACTAAAACACCAAAACATAGACAAAACCTACATCTGCCAAATGGAACACCACAGTCTAAATATAATACTCAATGAAAATTATTTCGAATCTGGAAGAAAAAATTTATAAACAAACAGATGTACTAGCGATGGGATCCCCACTATCTAGCATTATATCCGAAATATACCTGCAAACCATAGATGAGAAAATGTTAACAATAATAAAAACACATGATGAAAAAAGAGAATGGTTCAGATACGTTGACGATGGAATGTACATACCACAAAATAATGGAATAAGAATAGATCAAATAACAAAAAAAATTAACGAAATAAATCAAAAACTATTTTTCAGCTTTGAGGAAGAACATAACTCAAAACTTAACTACCTGGACATAACCATCGGATATAACCACAACAAAACACAATTTCAAATGACAATGTGCAGGAAACCTACACAAACAAGCTCCACCATACCAGCAAGTTGAAACCATCCACCATCACACAAATGGCTGCTTATAACGCATTCATATACTTATAGAATGTTAAAGATACCACTCAGCAATGTAGCCCGAAACAAAGAACGGAAAATCATATACTAAATAGCGAACGAGAACGGATACACCCAAAAGACAATGGATAAATTAGAAAACAGGATCAAACAAAAAATACAGAACACGGATCAAGCCACTCCAACAGACAAAACAACACAACGATGAACAGCGTTTACGTACGTACGACACCAAACCAAAAAACTAACAAACGTCTTCAAGCCACTGAACATCACATATAAACCAAACACGAAAATAATACAAAAAATAAACAACTATGAAAAAGAAGAAATATAATAATATTATGGCAATGAAAAGAAGCAAAACTTTATTGTTATTACGTACTTCAATTGTCATTTGAATTGGAAAAAATTCATTATTGTAGTATATTATAACACATATCAAACCCATATTCGAATTGTGAACCTGTTTCACTTCAACTGAGGGATTTCCCGATTATTTTTTTTAATTAAACACCCTCCAAGCGACATCTGCAGAACACCGGCCAATTCCACTGAGCCTTAATCCTGGTATTTTTTCGGACGATTTGATTAATTGTCCGAAATAGGTGGACGGTTAGAGCCTTTTGTTTTATACTCCGCAGAAGGGATTAGATACATACCGCCACAGTATTTGGATAATTGCGATTCGGGCGAAATCCACTCACCCCAAGGATGATTAAATTTCTCGTGTTGGTGGAAACGGAAGATGGCCGCTGCGGATCGCAGGTATGTCTTCCGTTTCGTTCTATTCGTTAATTAGATTGCGTAAAAAGTAGAATAGATGGAAAGGGTTGGATTGTGACGAACAATTGGGGATAGAGTGGGTTTTTGGTTTTTGATGTTTCAGTGGAGTGTTTCTCAGACTGAAGCACAACTATGTCCGAAACAAGAACTTTTCCCAATCCAGAAATTCAATACTTTTCTCGACGCGCGTTTCGAGAAACAATTTGGCGCCTTCAGAGTATGGAGGTGACAACTTAGGTTAGGTAAGGTCCATGCGACCCTCCGCCGAAACCCGCAAGGGTTTATTGTGGCTCACACCTATTTACACTCGACCAAATAAACATAGCTTCTCAGCGAAGTCCATCAGTTTGTATTTTTCATTTATTTATTGAATTAGGATTCCCTAATATGCAGGTTAGCTAACCTAAAATATATTATAATCAACAAAATTTATATAAATATGACAGCTTTATATACATACATAACTTGAACCAAACAAAAAGAACTTTTTCAATTTCCATCATGAATATATTTTAACAATTCGCTCTTGATACAGTAGATTTAATTGAATCAGGTAAATCACTGAATTGGACAGAACCTTTAAAAAATAAACTGCTCATACTATTTCTTGTATTTGTTCTATTTATATGAATGTGACTGTTTTGCCTAGTAGAATGGTGATGAATGTCCTTATTGAAAGTTATTAGTGATAGCAAGTATGGTGGGGTCATTTTATTTAATATTTTATAAATGAAAACCGTGGGACAATAGAATAATCTTTTGGATACTGAGAGCCATTGTAGAGCACATAGCATGGTATAAATTGATGTATACCTATTATATCAATTGTGACTTCCAAATGAGTACAAGAAAATAAAGAAACATTTTGGAAGGTTACCTTTTCATTAATTTTCAAACTGAACTCCAAGCATCCCAGCCCGACCACATGGAAGTAATCCCTTTTCAAATTAATTGGTGCAGAGGATGCTTTTCCGTCTATGGGTGGAGACCTTTCGCTAAAAAGGAGAGCAATTTCTTCCAAAGTAAACGAAGCGGTTGACGAACTAGTCAGAGAGGACAAGTTCGTGGTTATACTGAAGTTATCCATGGTAAGGGCAGTCCGAATTGGTAAATGTAGAGGTCTAAAAATGATTTAGAAAATACAGAAGCGTTCAAGTTGATTAAAAAATAATCTATACATTTCACAAAAACTCAAAGATATTTCTGCATGCTGACAAATTTAATAATAATACATCCATTTTATTCATCATCATTTCCAATTGAGAATTGAGAAATTGTTACCTATAGCTAAAATCCTTGGGCACTTTAAATAACAATTGGGAGAATGCAAAGTATCAAAAGGAATTGTTGGATTTGATTTGAGAGTCTTGAGACCTTGAAAAACTTTTTTAAAAAGCTTTAGCTTTTAATGTTATATTGATTTCCATCCAATGAAATGCCTCGTGTAGCTCAGAATTCTTGTTTTGTGTTCATGGATGTCATCAGTATTATGTATCATTTGCAAATTTGAACAGACATTGACAATTGATGATAGGGAAATTTTTGATAAAAATACTTATTCGACATCTAAAGATATTTCTACAACTTTGAGAAATGAAATTCTCTTGACTTTACAACCTCATTTTCAATATATCAGTAAAATGGCGAGTCGTCAAATTTGTCTGAATACTCTCTATACAAAACAAATTAAACAATTTCATTGACAGCCTCTTGACAGCCACCCTCTTCTCACAACAACCCTTGCGTTAAAAATTTCGAATGGAAATAATAGTCGAGGGAGTGGTATAATAGTTTTTCACAAGATGCATAATACGAGTGTGACAGTTCCTCAATAATAACTTTCCAGGTCGATGAACCAGAAAGAGAAGTAAGACCTCGTTAATCCTTAGCTCGCACAAGTTTCGACTTCTGTGGGTTGTCGGTCGTAGGGGTGTGACAACTGATTAACGGAATAACAGATTTTTAAACAGAATGACTCCGAGTTGACACCACTGGAATTTTTGTCTTTGGGATATTTGAAAGTCTACGAGTCGCAATCAACTTACTCTAGATGATTCATTAGAAGAAATTATCAAGTATTGACACTCAAAATTCTTCATAATGCAAGGGAAGCAACAGAAGCTCGTTTGCATTGCATGCAAGTTAATGATGCTCAGTTCATATATTTGATTGATTTTGCTGCTGGACGAACAGAAAGTATCTGTAAGAACTTTCCCTGTAAGAAATTTACAACATCTCTCGTGATATTAGTCAAGGAGGTGTGTTTTCAATAGTATATCTTGGGGATGTGCCAAAGAATTTTCAACAAGTTTCTGTTTTGCAGAAAAGAATAATGATATTGACATTTAATCAAGGATTTCAATATAGCTGTAGACCAATTTTTCTCAAGAGAGGGCCTTTTGACTACTCCATCCATATTTACCTTGAAATTTGCCCATAAAAATATGAATATATTTACCAGGAATTCCTCCACCTAAAACGGCTCATTTTAGATGCTTCCTATTTATTCAATGCAATAAACTGTTATAATAACTTGCCACCAACTATTAGGAAAATCAAAGAAGTAGTTCTTTATTCTGCAGAGAAGAAGTATTTCTGTAATAGACATCAGTTTTCATATTTGTAACAGTATTAGAAATTAAAACTGTCTCGAAATATAAACTCTTGTTAATACCATCATCGGATTAAGTTCCTAAATTTGGGAGAGGCATTTTCTACCTATCCAGTTACAATTTTTTTTTACAAAGATATTGGAATTATTTCTGGAGAGTCTGGAAATATAAGTCCTTCAAAACTTTATCCAGAATAAAACCAGTAAGCAAGAACGTCAACCACAAAATGTATTCACATGCTCACGACTGAATACAATACTGACAGATAAAAAAAACTGAAAATCACAGTAACTCACAAATTTAAATATTTTGAATGTGTATAATGAAATTATTATTATATTGAGTTAAAAAACTCCGCCTATTCACCTTTATACTGAAAGTTGTTTTTTCCCCTATTTTTATCTGTTTTAATTGCACTTATGGTTCAATTATGGTGAAAAAATACGTATTATTGTAATTATTATAAATATTGAAATACTTGAAATTTTCGGAAACGAGTGAAAATAGAGAGTGGGTTAATGTGTGGCTCTGCTATGAGGACCTCGCTTTTTTAGCCACCAGAGGGACCCCTTATAGACAAGGAAGCAAGCAAAAAATCCGAAACTGAGTCTTCAGAAGAGATAGATGTCAACTAAATGACCCTGTCCTTTCTGTAACATTTGGATTGGGAGAAAAATCTTCTCAGTCATCCAACTCTTGAGCAAAGCTGGGAGGTGCGGCCAAGAAGCGACTCATCGCCCCTCAAGGACCAAATATTTATGTTCCTGAGTAGCAGAAGCAGAATCTGCATCAGGAGGGGAAAAACTTATCTCTAAGCAGGTCAGCAAATGCTTAAGCTCGCTCAAACCAATTTATTGTGCATATAGCTGACTACAGATGCTGTCATAGGAAAGGTTGCTGTATTCATTAAGGTAAGAATCTTGCACCTTGAACAATATCGAGCAATCAATTGGAACCTCTTCATTATGCCATTATGGCTGCCGTAGAGGATATTCCAGATGATGGTCCACAGGTACGATTCCAGAGCTGTACATTCTGACATGGAAGATTACAGGTTACCTGGAAGGATAAGAAGTGACTTGTGAGTGCAGTAAGTACCTGCAGCCATCAGAAACTGTCTTCCTAAAATGGCTCATAGTAACCTACTACCCAAGCCACACATTTGTGTTGCTTATCTATCTGATGAAGGTAGTTGCAGACCGACAGTTTCTCATTAGGTAAAAATGTACCACGGTTCATCAATCTTGGAGTGGATTATGCTTCACAAGGAAATGCAGTATCTGGTAGCAGAACTCATACTCTGTAACTGCCCCGCCGCAGACCGAATCAGGTTTTCAGTATTTGACAGAATCCTACTCTTCCCTGCTGATCTGAAAGATTACTCAACAAATGACGTAATCGGTTTCGTTAAAAGTTTAGTTTGTGTTCCTAAAATCAACTTTCGTGGGTTGCAGTAGAGGATTGAATAGACCCTCTCGCTTTGGACCTACCTATCTACAATGAAACATTCTTCCATATAGGGATTATTAGTGAACCAATCAATTTTATAATAAAAGAGTCAATATAAATGTAACTTCTCTAAATTCATCTAAGGTAAAAATACCTGTAATCGATTGCACAGTTCCATAAATGAAGGTGCATCTCAGTCAAAACATCTTTGGCCCAATAATTCAATATTGGATAATCTGCCAATGTGAAAAAATCTAATAACTGTGAAAACCAACTATTTGGTTCTTGTATCATCCTGTACCTTAGCGTAGATTTATTCAAACCGAGAGATATCTGGATCTCCTGAAAACAAAATTTCATTAAAGACATTTATCAAACAATTATAATAATGATAATATTTTAAAAAATGAAAAATGAAATTTTGTATGTTTTTTACCAGTGGTAAAAAACAAAGTTTCATTCCTCATTTTTCATTATGATTTCCTACCATGTAGTAACGGCTACATATATTAATTTATATCCTGACATGTTCTATACCCTAATGGGTCCTGGGTCCTTTGAATGAATAAACTAATTTGATTTGATAACAATATTTATTTATCTATCTTAGAATTTCATACGAAGTGAAGGGCATAAGATCATATAGTAAATAAAAAAAAATCCCACAAAATTCGAACACTTGTTCGTGCTCAGTGCCTCTCTACAAGTGTATTTTATATATTTCAAATGAAATAAGGACCTTTTTTCTCTTACTTCCTTATGTCGCACACATGCCGTGATACTAATATGCTTTCAAGCCTAAAATTATACAGTACGGCTTCAGTAATCCGGACACCTGCTTGTTCGGTGATTGCTGCAATGGGCTTTGCGGGGAAAGCTTTTTAATAGGTTGAGGGGGGCCAATGATTCTCAAATAAGTGAGGCAGAAGCTCAAGAATGTTCTGCTGATGGTATCGAAAGCGAGTTACAATGACGTGTTAACACATGTTGAGATTGTGCAAGCAACAATGTGTGAGGTGCTTTAAACACTGCTTTGAAATGGGCTGAAGATAACGAATTTGATAACCACGAAGTTATGTTTCTCCGTCGACTTAGAGACCAGGCTTTTGAAATGAAGTGCGAAAATTATAAACAGAAGAGTATTACAGACTTTTTCAAGAAGAATTGATCAATGTTTTATTTTAACTTAACTGTTTTTATTACATGGTTGTAATTTTTAACATGTTCATTTTTGTCTTTATGCTTTAATTTAAAAATTGGTTAAAGAAACTAAGCTTAAACATGTGTTTTATTAGCATTAAATATGGCATTAACGAGGCCTTTCTGTAGTACATTGTAATATGATTATTATTACAATTCAAGATTATAAATGAGAATCAAAATAGAAAATTTTTTGTAGCTCACAAAGGACAATTGATAAGTGAACATTATTTTTATCAATTATCCAGACATTTCACTGGTTTCTAACTGAATCTTGGTCAACTGAAAAACACTTTTCCCTCACTAGAATAAAAATGCTGTTCACGATGTGCATTAATTAACCGAGTTAGCATCACCAAGGTGTTGATTAAAACTGATGGTACAGTACATTTTCCTAAATTTCGGTCAATTTTTGAACAAATGTATATGGAATACATTCCAGGAACATATACATCTATTAGATTGTTTCAAAAATTTCATCCGTTTTGATGACATATGTTTTTGCAGCAACATATCTCAATAAATATTGATTCTACTATGTTGTGGTATATACTAATCGATAGAAAATTTTGTACTCTACACACTGCTGTAATTTTTTTCAAATTTAAACTTCTTGCCTCTTTTCAGCTCATTATATGATGTCATTAAACGATTCGGCCAATTTTTTTCTACGAATTCAAATTGAACCAAAGCGATGTCCAAATAGCCCGAAAAATTAACCAGGTATTTAGTATTGGTAATGTTAATGAACGTACTGTTCAACGTTGGTTTGCGATGAGCCCCAAAGTGGTCGATCTACAGTAATCCAGGACGAAGATTAGGTGGATGGCAGAAGAACTTCACGTCAGCTCCCACGCAGTTTTTGATGGTTAAAACGTATTGGAAAGGTCAAAAAACTCGACAAGTGAATGCCTTACGATTTGAACGATCGACAGAAATTGTCACTTTTCGAGGTCTTATCCGAAAATTAAACGAATTGAGCGTCGAAATTTTGCTCACCCACCATACTATCCAGACCTCTCGCCAACTGACTACTATCTTTTCAAGCGCTTCTATAACTTTCTTATCGGTAGGACCCAATCAGGACTTGACAAAAACGACCTTCGTCGACATCATCGAATCCCGGGAACACATTTTTTATGCTGAGGGAATTAGTAGACTCGTGTTACTTCGGCAAAAGTGCACTGATTCAAATGGCGCTTATTTCGAATAAATTGAATAAGTTTTCACCGAGGTATTACAATTTAACGTAGACTCATAAAATCGGACAAAAATTTTGAAACAACCTAATATTAGTTTCGAAATTTTTTTGTGTGATTCAATGTTTATATAAAATTAGTTGTATCAAAAGGTTTTTCTCTTCCAGTTTGTGTTTGAAAGTTATTTCTTTGCATGATTTACACATCTTTGTAAATACATAGTTTATTTGGGAATTTATTGCTTGATTTCTTCCTCTCTTTGGAAGATTCCCACATTTTTTCGTATAAAGATGGTGAAGTAGAATGCCAAAACCTTTCTTTCTTAATGTTATTTTTAACGGCAGACTATTCCAGATTCTAAGGAAATAAAACGCTGTTGTCGGTATGAAAAAAAAATGTTTACTCAACAACTTTACAATAGAAAACAAGGAACACGGCAGTGCTGCCAACTAATACTGTTGATATTGCATATAGATGTCGCCCCAGAGGGCAAAGAGAACTTTTGGCATTTCTAACACTCAAGAATACTCAAATCTCTAAAACTTCTAGGTTTCACATCTGGAATTTACAAGAAGTCCTCAGTTGATAACATTGTTCATTAGTAAGTATGGTCGAATTTGGAATAGGCCCCTATTGTTGTTATGCCCTTTTTAGTGTTTGCAAATTTGGTTGAAAAAAGTTCAGAATAGGTTTTTAAAGACTGCCGCTTTCAAAATGGGTCTGTCACAATAAAATTCAATCATTACTTCATTCGATCTCTTTGGAAAATAAGTATATTCAGTTGTTTCTTCTCAAAACAATGTCATGACACTTTTATCGTGCCGAGTTACCCAATTTGAATAACTTTAAAGTCAGACAAAAAGTGTCTTCATGGTAACATCCAAGCATGCAGTAAAATGCTATGTATTTACTCTCTAGTTTAAAATTAAACCAGGTTTGGTTGAGTAATTGAATATTAGGGGTTAACAGTATTTTCACTAATGGGAAAATTGTAAATATAGGGGCTATCACGTTTAGGCCTATAAATTAATATTATGTTATTTCTGGGAGCAATGAAAACCACACCGACAGATGCACATACACGCTCTTGGATATTTCTTCTTTACATCTTATAATAGTGGGGGAAGAAAGAATGGGGCAATTTTGACTGAAAAATTCACGGAGTTAGATGACATCGTGCGAAACGGAATTTTCAGAATATGTGGAGGACCACACAAATCCGAAATATACAAGTAATTCGTGATAAAGATAAAAGTCATAAACCACAAAAATTTGAGAAAGAACAGTCATCCTAAGAACATGCTCCGCAGAAACATCAGGTATATAGTTTGTTTGAAAGTGGTTGAGAATGTTTCATGGTAAATTTTATTAGTTCGGACTTCCATTGTCTTATATGATACAATATGACTTGAAATCTATGAAAGAACAAATCAAATTAAAATGAATAGCTAAAAATAACAATTATATTGAGCAATAAACCACGAAATGAAATTACAATAAAATAAACTAAACAATCAAAAATGAAATAAAAGTTGAAAGAGATTCCAAACCAAGTTATTTCAGGACGTTTCGATTGTTAGTATCTACAAGAAAGAAAAGATATCACAACCAGAGCTCGCCCTTCCCTACATCAGAGTATTAACAAAAAGGATAAGAAGAATTGGGTCCAAGTACAACATCAGAACTTACTTCAGATCCGGAAACACCATCCATAGCAGCCTCACTAAAACCAGGCAACCAATCAAATCCTATGTCGGTGAAACTAAGAGGCCATTGAAAGACCGCATTGCCGAGCACAAGAGAAACACACAGCGAGAAAAAACCAGCAAATCGGGAATGTCAGAACATATTTGGACTCATCAACATAACATCCAGTGATTGGAAGCTGAGATCATCCACAGGAAAGAATAATAGTTCAAGAGGAATTTCAAAGAATCTTCATATATGCTGTTCAACGCTGCATTCAGCCAAGCTAGCGTAGAGATAAGCAACATATGGAAACCTACAATCAAGCGAAAAAACGGTTAACTCCCACTAAACCCGTGAAGGGATAAGTGAAAGCTTTCGAGTGACCTATAAATAGTCATCTCTCGGAGGAATAGTCCATTTCGCGAGCGGTAAATACAACAGACGGCATCAAAGTCCACCTAAAAAACTCAGACGACTACAGGAAATGATCACGAGATTTCTTACCATACCTACACAATGCAAGGTAAAAAACCACTCAGAGTAGTTTTTCGTGGAGTCCCGGAGTCCATAGAATGTAATGATATCAAGATCGAATTCCAACGCAAAGGATTTGAGATCCTATCTGTTACCCGCTTGAATAAAGCAAACAAGATACCGATCCTGTTTGTGCTTGTTTTGGTATCGGGGAGCCAAAACAACATATACGAAAATCACCGGGATTCAAAATGTGCACGTGAGCGCCGAAACACAAAACCCAAGAAACAGAGCAGGACAGTGTTATAGATGCCAGAAGTTTGGGCACACACAACGCAACTGCAAGGTAGTTCCGGCCTGTGTTAGATGTGCCGGACGGCATTTAACCAAGGAATGTAAAAAACCCAAAAATTCGCCCGTGCAATGCTTTCATTGCAAGGGAGAACACCCAGAGAGTTTCCACGGGTGCTCTGAACGCCCCGAAAAGAGGACCTCAGCCCCCAAACACAAGGCCTGTTGGAAGAAGCACAGTCAGAAGCGTCGTCTCGTACGCGAGGGCCGCTTCAACATCAGAGAACGCCTTCAACTCTCCCGAAGGTCTCCCAATGGCCTTAGGGCAGCTGCAGACGCTTCTAGTGAAGTTCCCGGTGCTGCAGTCCATGCTCGCCGGAAAATAAAATGAAGAAATAGTGCCTAAACGGCCACAAAGACAGCAGAAGCACGCTGCAACTTCTGATTACAGGGCTACAGGCCGAAAAGAAGACGTCAGAGGATAAAAAAATGTTTAATGTCTAAACTGGAATAAATCCCAATAACAAGACATAATAATATTATTAACAAGCATGTTACAGTTTATATCTGCCTATGTTCACACAATACACATACATATATACATACATACATACATACATACACATATACATGAATACAATACTAATTTATCAACTAGAAACACCTGAAGGGAGTAAACAAAAAGTAAAATAAAGTAAACATTCAGGAGAGTTAAGCAAAAAATAAGGTGGAACACTTGTGTGAAACAAGCTAGGAGAGTAATTGAAAAAAACATTTACCTTAAGGTGTGTTATTTATGCAGTAATCATGAGAAATAACATTATGTTTAAGGGTGTATTTTGAGTATTTACATTTGTATTGAGGGGAAGATTATTTTCGGTATACCAAATGTACAAAAAGTCAAGGTCTTTTTGTAAGATTGAGCAGTCCTCCTGTGATGTAATGGGCCGAAAGATTTT
>WOGN01007460.1:0-11822 GCA_015342105.1 Leptinotarsa texana | reverse complement strand
TCAAAAAGATGTTGGTCCCATGGGACCAACGTTGCCCATTAATGCAATACTAGTGTTGGTCCCATGGGACCAACGTTGCCCATTAATGCAATACTAGTGTTGGTCCCATGGGACCAACGTGGCAGGGAATGTGTTAATACTGACTTAACTTGATCCGAACGTATAATATCCATATGCAAACGCGCAAACACACCGATTTTCCTCATCCGCAAAACGTTCCTCCATTTATCAAGTTCCATAAAACTATACAAAACCTACGTTCGTCCAATCATGGAGTATGTAGGTCCAGTGTGTTGTCCTGTTCTGGTGCGCGATAGGGACTTGTTGGAAAATGTACAGCGTCGAGCCACACGTATGACTTTTGATGAAGTGGGTCCAACCTATCCCGAAAGACTGTTCGTGGGGTCCTCATCATATCGTTCCGTATAGCTAAGTGTAACTATGCTAATCGGAAATAACTTTTTGTTTTCAACAATGATTCGCGGTTACGTGGTCACACACTCAAATTAAAAAAGGAAAAATTCGCAACGAGGCAGAGACGATATTTTTTGGTGAGTCGTATTTTCGGAACATGGGATAACTTACCCAATGATGTTATGAATTCCGACTCGATGAACAGTTTCGAAAACAAAATAGACATTTACTTATTTGCTTAATCGCCTCTATGCATATATTATTTTTCTTTTCTTTTTGCATGCATTGTATTAACTTGTTGGTATCCTTCGTTTTTAGGCTTACATAGAACTTTGTCCTCAGCCATTATTTATATGTAATAATAATAATAATATTTCTCAAAATTCAAATGTTTTTACTCTTTCCAGATTATAACTATATGATGTTGGTCAATTTTTGGTCAACTTTTATCTACGAATTGAAATTGAACCTAAGCGCTGCTGAAACACTACAAAAATCAACCAGACATGAACGCACGATTTTTAATGTCACGGAATACGCTTGATCTGCTTATGTCATCGATGACATCGTTATGATATTCATTCACCTATTTGATTTGATCCCAGCCAAGTGCTGAAGAGCCTAAGGGCAAGTGTCTTAAGGCGAAACATCGATGTATACCAGTGAGGATGACAGTGTTCCATGTAAGTGCAATTTGTGAATGATATCTGATTTATATTGCACAAAGAATGTTTGAAACACAAACTGAGAAGAGGAAAGTATCTTCTGTATAATTTAGTGTTCATATAGAAATATTTGTTTCAAAAGAATTTTTTTCTTTCGTATAATTCAATGTTTATATGAATGTACCTGTTTCAGGAGGACTTTCCTTCAGTTTTTGTGTGAAAGTTACTTCTTTGTATGATCTACACTTCCATGTATATAGTTGGTTATTTTCAAATTGATAAATTCCTTCCTTTCCTTGGAAGATTCCTCATCCTTGTTTTTGTATCAATTTGGAGTAGTAGAAAGCCAAAAAATTTCTTTCCCAAAAATTAATCTCTCCTAAAAATATAACCCCTTCAATTCGCATTTTTTAAGTTGTTTTGTATCTTGGAGAAAATATGGTCGATTGTAGATTTTGTGTCTTCTGTTTGTTTTTGTAAATTTGCTATGCCGTTGAATGAATAAATATTTGCACAATCATTCGTAGCAGTAATGATATCAAGTTCATCAGCGCAATAATTTGAAATAACATTATTTCAGTTCTGCTCATGATGTCGACGTCACGTTGTCGTCGACAACGTGACGTCTTGCTGATTCTTTGTAGTTCAATTAGTCAACATACACTGAGGACAATTGGGAGAGCAGACATTGTTCCAGAAACGTGTCCCGTAATGTGAGCATAATGGTCGGGATACTAGTCCAATAATGCCTGTACAAAGCCTGTAACTCTATTCCATTATCCAGGCCAGATCTACAACGGCCGATTTATTATAATAGGTCCCTACTACTAGTGCCTCCATCACTGCTTCTCTCCTCCGTGTTTCCTATATTACATTGTAATCTCCAACATCTCTTATCTCGTGTATTATGAATGGAACAGATTTAAATAGAAATTCGCTACAGAAGGCCCCGATGCAACAACAAGATACGATAATTTATGAGGGTGAATTACGCGGACAAGAAGGGAGGAAGAAGGCAACCCTGCTCGTAGCGAAGCAATAAGACGCTTCAAGACAAAGAGGGTTGAATCATAAGGAGTGGTCTTTAGGAATCAATTTTCTATGCTGAGATTTTTATTAGCTTATATCAGGTTGTTTCCAAAGATTTGTCAGTTTTGATGTCATGTGATGTGTTTATGTAGCTCCATATATCAATAAAAAATTCCTGAGGGTCAATAGAGAATTTTGTTCTCTATACATTTATGCTGTTAATTTTTTTCCAAATTTGAATGTATTGAATGTAATTGAACCAAAGCGCTGCCAAACTAGTTTGCGACATTAACGAGGCTTTTGGCAATAATAGTGTTAATGTTTCGGGTATAAGAGCAGTAGCGTTAAACATCTTTGAGGATTATTTGTCTAATAGGATTCAGGGAGTTAAATAAATGATTCAATTAGTGAACCTCTAATAATAACTAGGGGCGCACCTCAAGGAACGGTGCTTGGCCCTATCTTATTTCTAATATGCATAAATAATATTTTTTCAGTGAGGGACTTCGAAGGTAATATAAATTCTTTTGCGGATAATACAGCATTAACTTTTGTCGGGACCACATGGGAAGAAGCTCATAGAAAGGCGGAGGTAGGTATAAACATAATTTTTCACTGGCTAAGTAATAATTTATTGAGTGTTAACGTCAAAAAAACTAAATTTATTGCATTCTCCGCAACAAAGAAGGATCAGCTCACTATTACAGAGATTAAAATCCATAAACTCACTTGCCAAAAGTATAGACTCTCTTGCACTTATCCCTTGATAGAAAAAACTGATACAATAAAATACTTAGGGGTCCTAGTGGATCAGTGCTTTCGTTGGAATGATCATATTGGCTATACGGTGAAAAGATTACGTAAGCTCACTTACAAATTTTATCAACTCAGAAGTATAGTCAGCAGAAAAATGTTGCATATTGTGTATGATGCCCTGGCCAAGTCCATTTTACGGTATTGTCTAATAATATGGGGCGGAATATTCAAATCTTCCTTACGTAATTTAGAAATGATCCAAAACTCACTCATAAAAATTATGTTCAAAAAGAATAAATGCTATAGTACTCAAGCATTATATGAAGAGAGTGGAACATATAGTGTAGGAAAACTGTATATTGTTGTATTTTATATTATAGACAGCCAGTGTTACGAGTTCATTTGTTCAGAATATATATAATACCCGTTTACACACTTCTCAGATTGCAAAGGTTCCACGATGCCGACTCACTCACAATCAAAAATTTATTACATATATTGGACCAAAACTCTATGATTCTTTACCGCCGTCACTAAAATGTATCAGAAGTTATACTGAATTGGAAATAGAATTGAACACTTTTACCACAACTACCACAGATTGGAAACATTACTGGATAATTGACTAATTCACCATACTGCAATCACTCAATACAATGTCACAAGCTGTTGTTTCTGTATATTCTTTCGTATTTGATGCTCTTGTTGTGCTAAAAGACTGCTCATCATTTTAGTCGTCCTTCTAAAACTTCCCAGAAATAAGTAGTAGGATCATCATAGTTTGTAAATATATTCTTTGGATTCGTGGCTGTAACACAAGCTTGGCTTAGATAGCCACGATCCTTCGTAAATGTAATGTATAGTTCTGTAAAATAAGTTGTATTGGTTTATATTTTATACTAATCTGAAATGAATAAATTTTGGTTTGATTTGATTGATTTGAATGCGGATTCGGATAAGGAGGATTCGAGGACTCGGGTGTTTATGCAAAAATTGAAGCACAAAAATTGGGTGCCCACCATTTGATCGGTCGACAGAAATTGTCAAGTTTCAAGGTCTTTCTGCCTATGTGCGATCAGAACTATCGTTTTTTGGACCAGATCGTCACATGTGAAGAAAAGTGGATCCTCTACGACAGTCTTTCTCAAAGTGAGCGATAACGCCTCCTTGTGGGCGCTGGAGGCCTATGGGGGGCAGTAAAGGGCACAGAGAAGATTGGGAGGCGTTGAAGTGGTTTAGGCGGGCGACGGATAATTTAAAGACAAAGAATTACACGACAATCTCATCACTTCAAAGAATGATATTGCGTACTTGGACTGACCTGTATAAATTATTCAATGATGTCAATCTCCAACTCGATTAAAACAAAAAATGTCAAAACAAAAACGGCTTTCGTCGACTCCGTCGAATCTCGAGGACACAATTTTTAAGCTGTGAGAATTTATTGCACCTCGTTACCGTTTGATTTAATTGATTTTCACTAAGATATTACAGTTTGAGGTAGATTCATAGAAAAGGACAAAACTTTTGAAACAATTTCATATTGTTCGTATTCAATATTTACCATTGTGTGCAAAAAAGTGTAAAATGGGTGGTAGGGTGTCACGTAAAACTTAATGTAAACTTAAAAGGGTTAAAACATTTTCTGTGCCCCTTGAGTTTTCATGAGGTTCTCGAGTTGGAATAATTGAAATTTTCACAGATACGGACTCAATGCAAAATAAGTTAAACTTCTTAAACTAACATTCACTCATCGAGATAAGAAAAAACTATGAAAAAAAAGGACTTTCGAAAAATGTTTTTCACAGTTCTTGGATAGAGATGTAGAAATGGAAAGCTGAAAAACATGGTTTCCTGAAACACATCAACAGCATGAGACCTTCCATCACTTTCACAATGTTGAAGAAAATCCACAACGAATTGCTATTCTTAGATGTTTTGGTGAATAGGACCGACACTAAGTGGGAAACATCTGTATACTGAAAACCCACTCAAGCGGGACATTATTTGAACCACGAATCCAACCACCATCAATCGACTAAAAGAGGAATCATTAAAACTCTATTAGACCGTGCTTTCGGACTCTGTAATACGGAGGAAGGCCTTGAGAAGGAACTAGACATCATCAAAAATGATCTTCAACGGAATGGCTACTCCAAAGCGATGGTAGAAGAGACTTTGGCTAAAAGACGGCAGGAGCACCACAATGAAGAGATGCCGTCACAACCAGTGCTTGCACTTCTCTACATCGGAGAGGATAAGAAGAATTGGTTCCAAGTACAACATCAGAACCTGCTTCAGATATGGTAACACTATCCGTAGCAGCCTCACGAAAACCAGGTCACCAAACGTGGACTGCGATTCTAAGAATTGCATTTACCGGATACCCTGTGAGTGCAGAAAATCTTATATTGTGAAACTAAGAGGCCATTGAATGTTCGCATTGCCGAGAACAAGAAATACACACAGCGAGAGGAAAGCAGCAAATCAGGAATAGCAGACCATGTTTGGATCCATCAACACAACATCGAGTGGTCCCAAGCTGAGATCATACTCAGAGGAACACTGGTTCAGGAGAAAATTCAAAGAAGCCGCATACATACTGTCTAACAATTCAGCCAAGCTAGCGTAGAGATACGCAACATATGGAAACCCATCATCAAGCCAACTCCCGCCAAACGGTCATCTCCCACTGAACCAGTGAAGCGGAAAAATGGAAAGTGGGGATAAGTGAAAGTACTCAAACGACCCATAAATAGTCAGCTCTCGGAGGAATCAGTCTAGTCATCACCCGAAGATGATTGTGATCTCTTAGATTTTTATTTTTTCAATCATTTTTCAATTATTTTAATTTTACTTGAAATTTATTCCACTATTATTTCATTTCAGGTTATTTTTGCTCAATAAAATTGTTATTTCCAGTTATTCATTTTCAATTTTCTTTTTTCAGTTGTTTCGGGGATTTCAAATCATTTTACATGTCATACAATGGGAGTCCGAACTAGTGAAAGTCATCATGAAACATTGTCAATCACCTTCAAACAGTTTGATCTTCCTCGTGGAGATGTTAACTTGGTAATATATTCGTGGAGTTTTTTTCGAACATCTAACCGTTATTTGAACACCTCGACACGTATTTCAATCACCAAGTAATCACCTTCAAGTTTGTAGATGGAACAGTTTAATTTTCCTCATGGAAATGATCACTTGGTGATCTAAGCACGTGTCGAACTGTTAAAATAACTGTTTGATGTTGGAAAAAAACTTCAGTAATATCGATTACTATACCCAAAGTTCTAAACAGAGCATCTCAAGAACCGTAAGGTATAAAAACCTGCAGACTACAGCTAACAAACCGAAAAATAATGGACAGTTTGTTAGACACTAGCCTTGAAAACCCATACATCATCATTATGATATTTATGTAACAAATAAAGGAATCCAAGCTCCGATTTTCCAAAGTTTCCCATGTTTGTAATTGATTTATTTGCGTTTTCTCATCCAGAATGACTCCCAAGTATGGGCAAGTAATCCAAACTTCAATAGAGTTTATATGACTAAATGTTCAATGAAAGAGAGTGCGGCAAATATCATTTTCTGTAAATTGAGTTTCCTTTCTGAAAATTCAAATACAAAAATCACTCATTACCTGATTAGCGCTATGAATTTCCTCTTTGTTTCAGTTGAACAATAGCGTCACATAAATTTCCCATAAATCAACAATGAATCCCTGTCACAGCTCCGAGTTACCCCCACATGTCGGTATACAAAAACTATTCATATAAAATTTATAGGGAAAACCTCGAAGTAATAAATTTCGAAAGCTGCTGGTGGAATATTCCATTCGTTCATATTCCGCTTCATCCGAACCCGTTTGGAAATGAAAATCTAATGAGAATTGGACATTCTGCTGGTTCCGAAGTCTAACGTTCTGGAAATGTCTCTCTCTCTCTTCCAATAAATATGAAAACTACGCGGTGAATGCTAAGAGGTTATAGGAGTTTTCAGTAGCAGAAAATTTTACTGCGTTATAAAAATATTTTTGAGGAGAGTACTTCTGTATGCAACTCCATCATTTGATGGAGGTAAGAGGTGAATATAGCTTGAATGTTTCACTTACTGGTCGTTTTATTCACCTCAGTGGTAGTTGCGGAAAAAGCTCTTACCTGAAACAAAAGAATATATATCAATATTTTCACTTTCCAAACATTAGCTTTTGAAAATCGTCAATTCTCAACAATTAAAAATTAATTTTCATGTAGATAAATGATGTAGTTGGTCGATACTTGACGAAAATCCATAACTGAAGTATTCAAAATCATTTTATTGTGAGTCACAAGTCGGCTTATATGTGGCTCTTGGCCGATACTCTATATTGGGCCAACAGGGAGAACATTTTCTATAAGAATTAGGGAGCGTAGAAGTAGTTTGTAAATATAGAGACAATTGCACATTCGCAAACCACTTTTAAGTAGAAGGACCTGAGTTCAATCATGAATACGACGTGTAACATTTAGAGAAGAAAAGTTAGAAATTCAATCTTCCAGAATGTTCAGAAATCAATATATTCACGAAGTAAGGTGATTCACTGAATGATCAATTATAATTAAATAACACGCCGTTACAGAAGCTCAGGTAATTTTATTGTAAACTCAGGTAAAACGCAGGTACTTAGAATGTAGAAACTTCATATTGTAAAATTAGGTAAACATTGAATATGTAGAATATAGTTAGTAAAGACACGCCTGAAGAAGCCAGTGTATGACGAAACACGTGTTTCTCGAATACGTTTGAATATTCATGTTATGAAAATAAATATTGCATATGTTCATTGATGAAAACGCTATGAATTTTTATGTGTCTTGCTGTTTGTTAGGTCCACTGAAATGTCCAATCACCCAGTAACTCGTATTTACATATTTTGTCTACAATTTGATCAATCAATGAAAAACTGACATTCATTTCCATAGATTCCTTTGAATAGTTAAAGTTTTGAGAACTTTGGTTCTTGAAACACCTACATGTACTTGGAAAACAGGTACCTATATCTTCTCTGACAAACATCAAAATAATAAAACGTCAAGATGTCACATACGACATTTCACATGGATATACAAGGTGTAACTGAATAAGTGTAAAACATTCAAGGAGGTGGTTCCTCATCGAAAAAAAGATAGGATCTTTCGTATAAAGAGACTTCATTGTAGCATTCCTTGTTGAGATACAGCCCCTTAAAGTGGGTACATGAAATTTGTAAAACAATTTTTTTCACAAGCACTGAAAAACTTAAAATATTGAAATTGACCTGACGTTTTGTACTACCAAAAAGACACTCAGCCAGTAATTCATTTGGTTAACCCCATGGTTGTAAGGGTTAACACCTAAAATTTATATCCAATGTAACTTTTTGTCTTATTATTTGTTTACCATTTGAAAATGTATTTCCGATAGCCATTTTCATTCTTAACAAAAAATGTCTATTGGGTTTTTGGCCCAAAATAAATCAGTTCGCAGCGAAAAATTATTTTACGAAAAACTACAGAGATACATCGTCAAAAATTATTACTGCAAATTTTCTCTGTACTTCGAAATAAATTTTACAACTGTCCGCCCTCTGTTGGAGACTTACTGCATCTCAGTATTACTATAAAATTCAAGACCTCAAACTTTATTATGTTGTTTGAGAAAAGTTTTACATTCGGGTACCGTACGTTAAAGATTCATAATACTAGTGTCTAGAACTTAAAAAAATATTATTGACAATAAATCGGACTGAGAAGTGAAAAATGAATATAGTTTAAAAAAACAAAAAAAGAAATACGCTTTCATACCATATGACCATAAAAAGAAAAAAAAATTAAAATACTGAAAAACACACTTCAAAAGAACATCGAACTAAAAAGTTAAAGAAAAAAAAATAAATAAGCATGAAGCAATAATGATCTGAAAATATCAGTATTATTGTGGAGAAAGCGTGATCGCTTTTCTGACATATTTTTTGTACATCTAGCGACCGTCGTTTTTCTCACAATTATACTAGTATTTTCCGTTTGTTATTGTTTTAAGCTTATGTAAAAATAAATACATAAAACATAAAACAATAAAGATTCGAAAAATACTAGTATTATTGTGAAAAAAGCGTGGGCGCTAGATGTTCACAAATATGGCAGAAAAGCGCCCACGTTTTTTTCACAATAATACTAGTATTTTTTGATCTTTATTGTTTTATGCTTATTTAAAAAAAATATTTTCAACTTTTTAGTTTGATGTTCTTTAAAAGCGTGTGTTTTAGTTTTTCAAACTATATTTATTTGTTATCCAATCATTCACATACCCTAGACATATCCTAGAAAACTATTTTTTCTACATTCTTTTTTACTAAAACAACAACAAAAATAAAAACAACAATGAAAATTAATCGCGCTCAGGGGCCTACTTCATTGATTCCAGTAGCGCATTTGCTTTTTCAGCTGAAGGAAAACCCGGAAAAACCTGCAGCACCACATCATCTGAAGATCTTGATCTACCGATGTTCTTTCTCCCATAAAACAAAATATAGGGTGTCTCCAGAGGCTCCAATAGATTTTCTTTGATTTCCATTTCCATTTCAAATCTGTTCATGAACAGGTTTGCCAGGTAGGTGGCTACCTATACCAGTTCCTCCTGTTGTTCATAAATCAATTCAAGACTAGTAGATAAGGCAATATTGTGAAATTAATTCAAGAAAGACACTTGAGACGCAGGTACCTAGAAGTGATATCTATGGTATAAATAAGAAAAACATTGTATATTTCGTTCTATCTTCCTATTGAAAATGATCACTTGTTGATCTAAACATCTGCCGAGGTGTTGAAATGAAAATGGATGTTGGTTGTGAGCTGAATGATCAAAACAGTCACATACCGAGGAAGGTTTTTATACTCAAAGAATGGACTCACACCGATATTTACTAGGAACAATTTTTCTTTTTTTTTTTTTGTTAAATTCTTTCAAAGTTCCCTGTCTCTTCTTCGTCATGCACACAAACGAAATGAAGGCACACTGATGATCAAGGGTACCACTGTATATTTGATAGGGATAGCTTCAATCATGATTTTCAATCAATTTCAACCAATGAGTTATCACAATGTCGTTAGGGTGGAAATGAAAATATATTTCCAAAGGAAAGCTCCAAAATATGACTCATGAAACACTCTTTACAACCTCCGCAACACGGTCCAACAATATTTATATCTTGCGCTGAGGTCAAATTACATCAAGGGCAGACATTTCAAAATTAACGAGGGTCATAAACTTCCTTCGTCCAACAGGGCCCGATGTAAGTCTGGCCTGGAGGAAGAGAGAGACAGAGATAAATTTTATATCGCAATTTATGGATTTCCATTATTCGAATGTCCAGAGTTTCCAATTAATGGATAAGCATATAGGGAATTTTAATATCAGTGAAATGAAAATCGAAAAGTTTGCAAACTCGAATCCGGTGAAACAAAGTTCAAAGTTTGCTTATGGCAAGGGGAACAAACAGAAACTTTCTGTATTGAATTTGTGGCAGTTATTGCAGGTTGAGGGGGCATGTTGTATTGGAATTGTGTCAAACCAGGTGGAGAATGAAATACACAGAAAGTGAATTTACAAGTAACGAATTCAACGAACATGTTCATTCGAATTTTCATAATAATGAAATAACAGACTCCTCAGAATACTTTCAAACAACCTCAGGTCTCAATGAAAAAAAAATAGGAGAGTATATAAGAATGCTAGCAGATGCTATAACTAAACTAATTGATGTATATTTTCCCAGATCAGAAATCACAAATCTCAAGTCTCAAGTTCTGGACAAATTCCATTAAGGGAAAATCCTGAAAGAAAAAATATTGTATATATATTTCAATACCTTGATGAGTTGACAGTATTGAGACGAATATGCGTACGTATGGCGACAGAAATAGTACCATATGGTGTCATAGAAAAAACAGAATATGTTTTGAAAAATGAGAAAAAACTGATCTTGAATTTTGACGATTTCGTCCTGAGAATCATCGACGCGCTCGGAGTAGAGAAAATGTGACAACGAAAGTGGCAGATGAATATACTGCATGCTTGGATGAAAATTGGTATTTACGATCATGATGGGAGAACAGTAGAGAAACGGGTGACCAGGGACTGATCTCTGGTAAGGGTTCCTCTTCACCGCTATGAACCATAATGGAATTGAAAAAAAGTGACCTACGCAGATACACAGTTATCTCAGGTAAAATACATTGATAAAGTAATAGACGAATGCTGGCCACAAATATTAAGGCCAAGATAGAAGGACAAGAATCATTAGAGTCTAAAGATACATCCTTTGTGATCTCTACTATTTTGAGGTCAGGAACTACATCCTTGAGAAGAGAATGAAGATTTGGCTAACCTAGAATCCTAGTTTAGAAAAAGTGAAATGAAAATCTGAGGTAGCAATTACGTCGGCCAGCAGTACTGACAGAAAGACATAGAGGCTGGAACCAGGTATTCAGAATGATGAGTACGATGAAAACTACCAGAACAGCCACATTGTTATTGATTGTTCCCCTTCAAAACCCATAATGATGAAGAGGCGGAAGTGAGTCGAGTCAGACTAGAAAATTCATAGAGTTATCAGAGATTACTTCAATCGATCAATTAATCAATTTATTCAATTCACATACATATTCTTGTCTATGATAGATGTTAGTATATCTTCAATGATAATTACAGTAGGTGAAAACATCAAAAAATAAGTAAATAACAATAAATAAATGGTGGTGTTCAGTTTTTAAGAAACGCCTAAGCAAAGCTTGTGTTGCGTATTTTCCCAGATCATAACACAACCATGAATGTGAGGAAAAAACTATTCATTCCTTTCTATATATATATATACAGTGTGACCCATTCAAAATGGAACCACCCCTGTAGAATGTGCATTTTTCAATCAATCTC
>WOGN01007459.1:0-11822 GCA_015342105.1 Leptinotarsa texana | reverse complement strand
AGTCCGTTTCGTCTTTGATCAAGGCGTAATAATGACCAAATTCAACGCCAGAACCACAGTGTACAATGACTACATAAATAGTATAATAGTGGTTTGCTATGTTGAGATGTTCATCTAATTATTTTGTGCTGAAAACAATGTAGGATAATATCAAATCTCAGGCAATAGAGTTGTCAGTGTAATTTCATCATTATACTCTATCATGTGGGTACCCTTCCCCAGAATTCCACCACTATTTTGAGAATTTTTCAGTTTAATTTTATTTTTTACTCCACTTTTGAGAGGTACACTCCAAAATTCTTCATTTTAAATTCATAAAAAATATAATTCTTGAGTTGTGTATGATGAAGAACTGTCTATAATTTTGTTAATGAAATATGTCACCATCACTCCCATTTGATATCAGTTTTATATTCTGAGAAAAGTAAGCACCATACCCTCGATCAATTTTACGACATTATCATACTATTTTGGACGAATAACGCTTTATAATTGTTAGTAATATATTTTGAAGTAGTCTGTGGTAACAAATGAATTGATTCAACTGAACAATATACAAGTGTACAATATACGACTATCACTGAACATAAAAAAGCAATCTAAAATTGTTGTTATCATGCTAACCATGTTTTATGTTGGATTTGATTCCCAATATCAATGTTGCACATGAAGAAGGCTAGAAATTTTCAATAACAGTTGATCTGAAAATGCGACGTGAAAAAATCTAACTCAGTTTGGAGCAATGAAGTATATTGGGATAGCCAAATATTTATTTATATTCCGTCTTTGTCTGAACCATCCTTCATATTAGTAACCGCTTTGTAGCTCATTAAATGAGGTGTCCTCAAGAGGTATAGCAATTCTAATTAGTTGACTTAGCCTACGAACGGAGAAATAATGTATCAACTGATTAGTCTGTCACTTTCAAATATTTTTCAATTCTGTCATTGATATGTTTACATTGAATATTCAATGTTCCGTGAAAAGAGACATTTCTCCGCTATTTCACTAGTGTAAATATGCATCAAACTCTTCATGACAATAACAATACTTCTCAATAGACGAAGAGAAATCTCTCTTTTCCATCGATCCATTCCATGTCAGCTAATACTCATTACAGGAAATATTTGGAAAAAGTAGATGACAATGTACATAATAGAGAATGATTTGATTCTGTGGACACTAACAGCACTCTTTATGCACCATGTATATAATGCACATGCACATTTCAACACCCACAGTAGCTTTGTCATAACGTTTTGATATATCCGAATTCATTCCGTCTTTTTCTGTCTGAAACTGTCATTTTCAGAAAGGAAAATGGTGAAACAGTAACACTTGAAGGTTTGAAATTCCTTCGTAAGAATCTTGTGATTTTAGTTGAATAGTAACAAAAGAAACAGATATTTTGATGACAAAAATATCAATTAAAAAAATGAAATTAAATACAGAGTGCTCACGTCAGCCAAAATTTTGAGTAGATTGAAACTATTACTATAGTATTATATATAGTAAACATTGGAAAAGATATTTGCCTATTCATCAGAAGTCATTTTTTGTGGAGGAAAATCAGTTTTTTATTGACCACTTTTGGGTATTTGTTACCTTCCACAATCTGAAAAATATAAAAATTATAATGGAGAACTTTATACAAGTCTAGAACGGCAAACTTTTTAATTTACCCCGATAAGTTACAGCGTATAAAAGTATTTTTCACAATGAAAAATCTTCTATTTGTCAGAAACTTGTCGTATTTAACAATTTTGCCTATCAAAAAAATTGTTAAGGTAAAATACAATACTTATATTTTACGTTTCGGAAGCTAAAATCTGCCTCCGTCTTCAGAACGAAAGAAACGAAGGAAATAATAATATATTGGCAGTTATTATTTTTTGATTGTTTATTTCTTTACTTATTCGACAGATGTTAGAGAAGTTTCGAAATATAAAATTATGTCAATGCTGTTGATTGACAACTGGAAGAGCAATTTCTGCCTTGATTTATCATGCGCAGACGTTGAATTATGCAATTTGTCAGGTTAGATTAGTATCTCTTGTACTGAGTAACCTTTCAATAAAAGCATTTATTATTATTATTATTATATAATATAAAGTACTCTTCGATATCAGTCCGTTGCCATTTCGCCACTATCCAATTTTTTTTCAAGTTGGGTAGATAAGTACGGTCTATTTGCGTAGTATGAACTTCAGCACAAACATCTTTGAACTTTCGAGAAACCTTGCAATAAAAAATTTCAATTCAAATACTTGGAAAAACTTTCAAAAAGTCTAATGTGTTTTGGTATTTAGAGTGCATTATTTCAAATACTGACTATTTCAAATGTGATAATAAAACTGAGCAATAAAATCAAGTGATATACAACCTCATTCAGTGTTTGACAGATATTATTTCAGACTTGTGAAAAAATCTAGGAGTCTTAGTATCATTAGGAAGAGCATGAATGATCAAAAATTCAAGCTATTTACAAATTTGCCAAAGGGGAGATATATTTCTAGTTAGATAATCCAAATTCCTAAAGTTTTTTATATACAAAATATCGATACAGTTACTCAAGATTGATCGATTTCGGCTCTAACAGAGTCACGATCAAATGTTTACTGAATATTTGAAATTATTTAACGAAAGATAAATCATGCTCATGTGTTGCAAAAAAAATATTAAAATTCAATACCTAACATACACTAGTCTTTGAACAAGTCAAGCGATAATTGGAATTGATGAAGCTCACATCAAGATTTAGATAGTCATCGCCAGTATCAATTTCAATAAGCTATACCAATGTTTTTCTTTTTGTACGAATATCTTACAAAACAAGGATTGTTTGGATTGGACACTCTGTATTTAGCTAATGGTGTTACTGTTTTCTCCTGACGAATGGAAAGGAGAAGCAAATGAATAATCCGGGAAAATAGTTACTTTGAATAGCAAATTCCAAATAAAATTCATTTTGTTGAAAGTATCACTTGTTTATCATGATCAATATGCCCAGTACTTCCATGTTGGGAAAATAGCCACCAAAACCACCAGATTTGACACCTCTGGAAAATAACTAACAGAGACCAATGAAAACACTGTTTCATATTATTTTCTCAAACTGGAATGTTCATTGACATTTTTCCTGGATTATAAAAATATTATCATTCTGTACATACACTGTATTTACACTGACACCGATTTTCCACACCGCAGACTCCCGTCCTCAGCACTTTCTCAAACCACCTCACTTGATTTTAATCCTCTGAAGCCGTCGCCATTGTATGGAATCAGCAGTCAGCAAATCACATCGCATTCACACTTCTTTCACTCATCATCACTAATTAATTAATTACTACTTCAACGTATCATTGTCAACACACAACCAAAAAATATCAAAATGTATTTCCAGTTATTTTCAACACATCCTGTATATCATAGCCGGGGCGGTGAAAAAAGCTGAGATTTCAAAAAATGTTTTCAAATGGTTTATATCCGTCTGTGCCAGTTTTTCAATAATTATTTCTGTTCGACCATTTGGAGATCTAGAAAAAAAGGAATCCAGTTATCATGTTCATATACAGGGATATTCAGGAGCTGAATTAATCTAATTCGTTCATTTTCTCAAGTTTTCCAATTATACGAGCAGTAAATATACTTTACAAAACAAGCTTGTGTAGGTGCGCAACAGAGAGTACAAGTATAAGCAGACAGTAAAAAAACCAGAGATGAACAATGTAGTGGAATACTTGCATAAGAATTGTCAAGCTTTGACGGAACGGGAAGCAGGTATTTGAAATGAGGCTGAACTGAGTCCTTCAGCTCAACCCGTACAGTGTCTAAAAGAACTCATTCCCAACGGAGTTGGAGTAAGGAACCCCAACCCTGTCGCAAAATCGTGGCCAAGACTTATCAAATCTGACAACGCTGGACCAACGCTGTACCTATCTCAATAGTTTTGACGAATTAGATTTTGACCACGACTCTTAAAACGAGTTCAACAACAATCTACTCATGTGCCCCTTCAAGCACTCCAGAAAATCCAACCAATTAGTAGATCCAGACTATTATAGGATGAGCAAGTTTCTATCCTCATAGACCTGATATCCTCTATCCTCATAGGGTAGTCAGTTTGCAGCCAAAGGGTCTGCTCGATCAAAACGATTACTGCTATATCAACTCGATTTTGCAAGCC
The DNA here is from genome assembly GCA_015342105.1 of Leptinotarsa texana. Classification (NCBI taxonomy): domain Eukaryota; kingdom Metazoa; phylum Arthropoda; class Insecta; order Coleoptera; family Chrysomelidae; genus Leptinotarsa; species Leptinotarsa texana. Next base: position 7,633 of record WOGN01007459.1, on the reverse strand, counting down.
CTGATCCCATGTACACCACTTCATAACTTACTGAACCGCGTGAGCAAAAACATCTTGTCAAACGGGAAAATGAAATCTACCTCGATTATAGTTGAAATATGCTGTTTTGTGGGAGAGTGGATGGAAATGTCAAGAACGACCAAGCAGTTATAATCAACACTGGCCTTCCTCTCGGTCAGACGTGGATCTACATAACATGCAGATCGACTGGATCAAGAGCAGGGAAAAAGATGCGGAGAGTTTCTAGGTTTTCTTTTGAAAAGACTCAATGATGAGTTGTTTGAGCTGGAGGAGTTGGTTGAATATTACACGGAAGATGAAAATCTTCGCGTTAACTCTGCTTTGAGCATTGATCAAAAAATTTTGGAAATCCAACCGGAGGGATCGACACCGCCATTACACCGATGAGCAACATCTTTGAAGGGCAACTAAAGTCGAGCATTCATGGTACCGAAGACGACATTACTGAGAATATCCAGTCTTTTCTCACCCTGTCACTCAACATTGAGTAGGTAAAGACTGTGAGAAAAGGGTTCAAGGTACTCATCTCCAAGAACAGTTCACAGAGGCTGACTTCGTCAAAAACTGAAGCGTGGTCGAAGCGGGTCGAAGCGTGGACGCAAGTAAAGCTCTGAAAATTTCTCGTTACCCTCATATTGCATCTGCAGTTTTTCGAATATAGTCATATGGTTGTACGAAGATTATCAAGGCTTTGGAGTTTGGATTCGACACTGGTATCGCCGGAAACACAGAATCCAACAGAGAAGCAGTACAAGCTATTTGACGTAGTTTACCACAACGGCAAAGAGGCCAACAGTGGACAACTACGTGACCGAACCCTATAACTGCTGACTAAGGTACGATGATCCTTCGGTTTTTTAACAACAACTCATTCAGTTTTCCAACTGGAAAATTCACCTGGTTCCTTATCAACTGATTTACCAATATCGAGTTGAACTCAATGTTTTCAAGAAGGCTCAAGTTGTCCAGATACTGGATTGATTGAATTGCATAGAAAAAAACATATTGGTTTTTGATATATAGTTTTGGTGAATAACCTGAAGTCGAGCTTCCTGGTGATGAAATTGAAATATAGACCAATACGCACGTACACACTGTTTCTCTTTGTAAAGTTCAAGTGAAAAATGAAATCATTGACAAAATGGTTTAGACTTTCATGGCTGAGGTTTTCAGTGTCATTGCTTCTCGAGATTGAAAGCCGTGGATTTTTGGAATTTCTTCCTGACGTTTCGCCGGCGCGAGTGGTTAGCTTCTTCAGGGGTTAGCTTCAAATTTGCATAAAATTGAAAATTTTGACATCCAAAGATAGCTAGGTTACATGCATCTATATTCAGTTGCTTGTGCCTATCAGGTTTTTTCTATCAAATAATTTCAGATCCAAAAGGTATGGCTGCTTGCATCCAGGAACCCTCGAAGATATTTTGTTTTATTGATATCCTGTCGCAAGCAAAGAACAACATTACCAGTGTAATGACCTTGATGCATCTCAAGGTCATTACACTGGTTTAAGTATCTACCAGTAGAGTTACTAATGTTTGATACGCATTTGATGAACAGGATTATTCCATATGTAATTTTTCCAACTGGATGTTCAGTATGAGGACCTTGTCTATAGGTCAGGAATTTTTTTTCCGATTGGCATCAAACGTCATCTTCAATGACGTTGAGAGGATTTTTTCAATGCCTGAACAATTTCCTCACCAATAAAGGAAATGCGATTTGGGCAGCGTTATGGTATCAAAAATCCCGTCAACGTCAAAAGTTTCACTATGCGTACAATTGTGCGCATAGTGCCCATATTCGATATTACTTTATCATCCTTCGGATAATATAGTCTAATAATAATGATTTACATTCAAGAAGAATAACATATAATTAGAATGGATATAAAAATGATGAGTTGTATCCATTTCATCAATAAATTCAATTCAATTTCGATTTTCCATGCAAACACACTATACAAACAATCGAAAAAAACTCTGATACTGCTCTGCCTACTTGAATATATAACTATTTTGCAGACACCCAAGCGGCTGTAGTTTGTAGTCTGGTATTGCAAAAAACTGATTCCGAAAATTTGGTCGAACAGAAATTGATATTTCCCGCCCAGCAAACAATTTCTGATTATCATCACCGCCCAGGAAATACTAACACATTTCTAACATACTGCTGTACATATAGCATCAACAACCCACCACACTCACATACAATGGTAGAAGTAGCGTAGGAGAGTCGAAACCAAAGACAGAGAACCTCTACTGTGGTCTCGTCACACAAAGAGACAGGCCCAAGAACCGTGTCTTGTCGGCCGATTTCTTCGAATCAGACAATGACACAGACAGTTATCGTCAAGACAAATACCATAGTTTTAGTCGGTACACAACTCCAAAATCAAAAGACAACTGGTCGTATGCTTCCACACTCGCGATGGGTTCCCACAGAAATTCACTACCTATGGACAACAAATACATCAAGCGATCTGTAAATAAGAAATTACACAAAAAAGACAGACCTAGGCCGAAGCCTTTGCAATTCGAGCACGAGAAATATTACGACCATGTTTTCCCAAAGAGGGATGGTAGAAACAGCACTGATTTTTTCTACCAACCCAGTAGTTTTAATCACGCAGAGCTGTAAATACTCAGATGTGTTTGAAAATTCAGGTGAGATTTCTTTCCAAATCGAACAAAGACACTATATTGTTACATAATATATCTGTGAGATTTATTTCCTACTTATTTCGAAGTTCTCATTTTTTCAGTTGAAAAATTCACATAGATGTTATAACCTAGCAGAGTTTGGATCGATATCAAAACTGTTTGTTGACAGAGGAAAATATAGAGAGAGAAAAGCTAGTTTTAGTGAATTCTTCAACAATTGATGGACAGCCATCAGTAGCAGTCACTAATTAACAAAATTTGGTACTGAAAATATCAAGCAGGTAATTTCGAAATGAAATGAAATATTTTTTGAAATCACGAATGTATTGATTGTTATTGTTTCATAGTATTTGTTATACTTATTATATTCCCTTCATAAATATTCTGTCCTCAACTGATTCTACATATGTTTAGGCTCCTATCTTTATTTGCAACTGTGTTCACAGGAAGTGAGAAATTTTTTTTCGATTCGAAAGAACTTGGTTTTCAATGAAAATTGAATTTGCATTCACATATGAACTTTTGTATTTCTGGAAACCTATTGATTTTAATCGGGTCATCATCAAAATGGAATGAAGTTGCTTCCTCAGATAGCTGATATAAAAACCAGTGAATTCTTGAGATCAATGAAATTGCATAATCAAACTTGCTACAACAGTTTATATGTGCCAAAGTTTTCTTATTAGTCAATGGGCTATGCTTCAAGACAGGCGGTGAACAAATCTGAAAAAATGAACTTTAAATGTTCTAGCCAGTCACGGATATACCTACACATCAGGTTGTATGGACTGATGCCTATCAGAAACCAACTACTCCACTGGCTAATACCACGAAGGGCCTTCGATTATATCCAACAGGCGTCAGTGCAGGAATTTTCACAGAAAATTTCCTGCATATGCAATTGGCAATACAACTGGAAGAGTCAACCTTCCATTTTGGAACGGGCACACTTGCAGACCGGTTTTAGGCTCCATAGCCACTCGTGCGTGCAAAATAGTGCCGTCATCGACCTAGGGTCAATGATATTCCATAATTTAAAATCAAAATTCTTTCAGAGTATTTAATTCCTTGTTCTAAGGAAGGAAGCGAACAAAAAAAGTCACTCCATCTAGTGGACGAGGTACTAACTAACTACATATCCTAAATTTGCCGAGTTACGCAGCCGTCTCCTTGTCCGCTCGTTCTGGGTGGTCCTCTCAGGATTTTTGTTGAATTTGTGCTGAAGCGGTTGGAACTCCACGACGCAAAAAGTTCGTTTTCTTGCTGCACAAATCCTACCGTCTGCGCCAATTAAATGATTGGAACTAGAAAACAACTCTGAATAAGGAAGAAAAACTTTTTTATTAGTCAGTGAACTATGGTTGAAGATAGGCAGTAAACAAATTCAAAGAAATGAACTTTAAACGTTCAAGACAGTCTCGGATATACCTATACAGTAAGTTGAATGGACTGACGCCTATCAGAAAACAACTACTCCACTGGCTAATACCACGAACGCCGTTGTATTATATCCGACAGGCGTCAGTGCAGGAATCTTTTCAGAAAATTTCCTGCAAACGCAATTGGCAAAACAACCAAAAGAGTTGACCTTCAATTTCGGAACGAACACACTTGCAGATCGGTTTCGCCACTGATGAGTCAATATCATTGACCTAAAGTCAATGCTATTTCATAATTGAAAATTCTTTCACAGTATTCCATTCCTCGTCCTAAGTTGGAGCGGACAACAAAATGTCACTCCATCTAGCGGACGAAGTACTAACTGCCTGTCTCCAAGCATAGTCAGCTGACTAATATAAAAATTGTTCTTTAGATCAGCTGAGGAAGCAAATTCATTCCATTTTGATGATGATACGATTAAAATCATTCAGGTTAGCCTTCCTTTACCGACATAGTGAGTTTATCAACTGACACCCATTAGAAAAAACTGCTTCCCTGGCTTACACCACGAAGGGCGTTAGATAATACCCGACAGATTATGTCCGCTGGACATTGGATTATATCCGACAATCGAAGTTTTTTTTCTCAATCTCAATCTTTCGATGACCTTCCTTTATGTTGAATTCACGTTTGCTTTTTATTTCTTTCATCCTACCTCTCTCAGAAGCAAAACAGGTAACAAACAGTTTGCAATGATTTCTTTCGAAAATCGTAAACTCTGCATATAGATAAACATATATATCAGTACAGTACGTCATTGAATTTTCCAAATTTGTAGTTAGGTGAAACTACCTATGAAAAATACATAATTCATCATAAGTCATAAGTTAGTTATCTATGACGAAAAATTCAAAATTGAAAATTCGAGAACTTTCATTTTCAAAATAATTTTTGTGTAACTTTTAAGAAATCTCACCAGTTTTTTCATCCGAATGAAAACTTCAAAGTTCATTATGTACGCAAAGTGGTCCAAAACATGTTTCGTCTAAACCCTCCATCAAACAAACTCCCTTTCTCTTTTTATATTTCATTGATTTTCAATAACGCCCAAGATTCAGATTGATTCAGATTTTTTCCACACATGTGTTGGATCACCTTTCATAAAATCAATGTATATTTAGCTCTAATGTCCTCGTTGAAGAAATTTTTTCTGTACATTCATTAGACATATTTGTAAATATTATTGGGTATTATTACACAAAGCATGTAAATGTGTTTTTTTCGGGACAGATTTACATTGTGTCATGTTGAACATTTACTAATGGACAAAATTTAAATGAAGACTTACCTATAATTTTAAGTTAGATTATGCTTCTCACCTACAAACTGTTCAGTCTTTTTCTAATATTGCTCCTGTATCTGTATTCCGAAACGGAGTCAAATTGTTAGTTTATCTGATTGAAAATAAGTGGTCTTGGAACGAAAACTTTGATCTCAGTTTGTTGATTTATCTATCAATATTACTATCTTTGCAAAAATTAATAATTGATGAGTCGTTTTTCTTGCTGCCAAGTTACTGGATTGTAGAATTTATTGAGCTGTGCAAGAATGAAAATTACTTCGAAATCAAGACATGATATGATGCAATTTATATTTTTTCAATCATTATTGGCAGCACAATCTGCTTTATTATTTTCGATAATGATGGAAAATGTTAATGAAAAACCACTTGCAGGTGAAATGAATGAAAATTCTACAATTTTCAGTAATATATAGAAAACCACCAAAGTCTTCAGATCTGTTGTCCCTCAATACCATTTGTATGAGAAGTATATAATTATCTTATATTCAGAAAAAAATATTTCCACGAAAAACTGATGAATATTTCATTTTGACTCAAAAATTAATTTTTATTTCTACAATAAAGCCTTCAATCATTTCATGGATGTAATATAAACAATTATTTCTCATAATACGCGAAACTTTGGTAGTTATTTGCAAATCAATCAAAAGTAAATAGTTTTACTATGTATGACGCAAGACAGTGTCACTCGCTTGATCATTTTACTGAAAAAATCAATCAACAGCTGAAAATTGATTTTTAACAGAACAGTAGTGCACAAAAATATACATAATTTATTGAACATATACAAGGAGACTTTGCTAGAATATAAACTTTCTCCAAAGTTCATTATTACTGTCGCCAAAGAGTTTGACGTAATTAGGGAGAAGAGTATATAGTAATACAAAATTTTTCTTCATATTTCCATCATGTTGAATGATAATCATTTGTAATTTTCCAAATGGTATAACTCTTTCAATGTTTGTATCATTGATTTCACTGTCAAATCAATTTTCAGTTTTTTATTCAATAATCAAATAAAACCGTAATATCCACCTCTATTATATTTCAGTATATTCATTTATTTCAAAGTATACTTTTATTCGTATACATACTTCTCGTTATCGAATAAAAACGGAAATCTTTGTCTATACTATTAGGAAATGTAGATTATATCTTCAGATATATGTGATGTTACAATAAATAAATTATTATTAAGACTAAATTCAAAATATGTTATATTATTCTAGGCTTTTAATGTAAAAATAATCCGATAACTGTTCTATATAACAATTATGTTGGTAATGAAGTATTGATGTATGTATTTTATTTCGAGAATATTTTATATAACTGAAATTTGTATTATTTGTTTATCGAAGATCTTTGTAGTAGGTTATTAATGAATGTAAAAATGATTATAGTATTATGTATGTTGATAATAAAGAAATGAGACAAGCACTTGTTTCCACTTTTCCCCCAGATTTTCGAAAGTACTAAGAGGTTAGTATCACTCTAAGGAAAATTACTACTGATGAATTTATATAGCAGCAACCAAAATGTTCATTGATATACGTAACTCTGTATCAGTTTACGTGCCAGAATTGAAAAACCCTGCCAGTCTTTCATTGTTAACTTATTCGACAAAAAATCTCACAAGATATTGAAATACTTACACAGTTCAGTTGATCTGAGCTGCATGATTTTGTCGGCTACAATAACAAAGTATTAATCGTTAATAAATTTAGTATTCATTATGATAATTATAGTTTGCTTGTGAGTGTCTTTTATCAATCGATTTCTAACTTCAAATTGAAATAAAACGAAGTGTGTGATACTATTAATCACAATCTTTTGTTAAGCATTTTCAATTATAATGGTTTTTCTGTCAATGCTCTTCCATTATCGACAGACTATCTGAAAAATAGACAACAACTGGTTAGTATACAGTTAAGTGTGTAGTGTCTTGTTTAATGATGTCTAGTTGTCATGTGTTCATCTTGGTTTTTGTCTTTCAGTTGCTCCGTTAGAGTGGTCCGGGTCAGTTGCAGATTCCAAGTGGGTATATCTATAAGATGTCCTGGATCTGCTCCGGATACACCTCGGACATCTCATATCTCAAATCAGGGGTACCTCATGAACCACACTTTGGCCCTTCATTGTTCTCTATGTATATATGCAACATACTACAGGCTCTTCACACTTGTCACGTGCATTTATATGCTGATGATAC
>WOGN01007458.1:0-11822 GCA_015342105.1 Leptinotarsa texana | reverse complement strand
AAGTAAAAAATATATGAAAACTCTCCTCTCCACATACCATTTATCTGTACCAAATCTCGTTTTGATACACCTAATAGTCTAGAAGGTATGACTTGTCCAATAGATTCGTTGACACCCGGTATAGGTGCATTAAAGAAGAATTGTGAATTTCTTCCAGCAGGCAAAGTGATATGTTTTTCTGTTAATTTTTTTTACAAAAGACAAATTGTCGTATCTCTTTCGACAATAGTTCATGAATGAAAAACAATTGTTGCTCTTATAATCACATGAGATACCATTTTTGCAGGTATAACCTCCCAAATATTTTTATAAATGATCAAATTATAACATACACCAGATAAAGTCTCTCTATTTTGGTTGGCTTCCTGGTCGGACACATTTGGCTAGCTGGTGATTTAAGCAGCACCTTTTATTGCTATGAATGGACTTCAGAATAAAAAACGTACAATAATTATCATAACCTGATAGACTGGTAACCATCCTGGATAATTTACTGTCAAAACGTTTGAAATCCTTCCGAAAATGTTTCAAATTGACCACTCTTAAATACTCAACAATGAAGGTTGATCTGCTGTATCTCTCGCTGGAAAAAATTCAATTTATAGAATCAGTTCGGTGTCAGATACAAAACTGTTAATAGGAAAGTAGTAGCCAGTAATATAACACTCTCCATGCAGAAACTAACTGGATAATTATCCCTGTGGCCTGGTACATATTCGATTCAGCATCGTCAGTCATCAGCTGGAAAGCGCTGAAGTATGACCAATTTTCAGGTGGCTGCATCCGACCGTCAGTTTCTGAATTTCGATCTCGCATATATTTCTCTTTTCTCTGTGCCGAATTTTTCGCCAAAATCGAAGCTGATATCTGTAGTCCAAGAGTATTAGATTTCTGTTACTGGAAAGTTTGGAGACAGATCAATTTTTTTGTGTGTCCTGATGAGCTCTCACATCAATTGTCCATCATGAGATTCTTCACATACTTTCAAACAATTTATGAAAATTCACAGATTTCAGAAAACTGACATTTCTAAAATTATCTTTACAAAAAAGATTTCTTTTCTGTGAAAGCCTTTTTTTCCAAAATGTTTTTGATTCATAAAATTGATACAAACGTCAAAGCAAATTTAGCTCTTGATAGTGTTTTTTCATTTGATTCTCCAATGGGTCTAGTCCACAAAATTATTGACAAAAAACTTTTTTTTGGAATTGATTTTCATCAACTCATCTCGTTTGTGGGAACTGTCATGGTCAAATTCAACTCAATATCACATTTGACACAGAGATTACAGCAGTCGATATTTTTAGGAACTTGGATTCTACGAACTTCTTGATTTTATATTCAAACGTAGAAAAGTATAGCAAAATAACAATGAGCCGTCTTATTATCTAGTAGAAAACCAATACAACAACATATTTATATTCTGAATAAATCTCCGTAGCTACACATAGAAACGAGTATAATAACCACTTATATGGCAACGTTGAAGATGCTTATTATTACTTGGGAATGAACTTGTACTTTGAATAGATATATTCGGTTTTGCAAAGGAGAGAAAAGTTCATTTTCATTCAGTCCAAAGTAAAATTTTCACTTTGAAATTGCCACTTTCGTTTTTCGGGAAATATACAAGCGAAAACCTCATCACTTGAATGAAATGAATAAAAAGAATGAAAAACACTTTTGTCTGAATACCTAAATGAAATCTATCAGCGGTATTCAGACAAAAGTGTTTTTTATTCATTTTATTTAAGAGATCATGAATTTACCATGAAGTGAACAAATCATCAATCACACATAAAAATTCTCATCATGACTTACGTCAAATTCTTGTGGAATGTACAATTACCTGGAATTTCTAATAGAATGATAGTGAAGTTTTTTCTAAAATTAAATAAACAATCAGTCTACTGTACATATCGTTATGGAATGTTCTATAAATAGTATTTTTGCTATCCAAAATATGGTAGCTGAGTATGCTCAAACTGTGAGTTATTTGAGATACTGCTACCATTAGTTATTTTGTTTTTCTTTTTCTCATTGCCTTTTCGAATGTAAATCTACTATATTTCCATGTTCGCCGAGATCACGTTTTTCACTTGTACTTGTGATGCACTGTTTGGAACCTTTAGTGTAGTATTGAATATTACTGGAGTTTTTTCCAACACCGAACCCTTATAGGGTATTTTTCGACTTCTATTGATTTCACATTGAATACATCAATTTTAGAAACCAATTTGGAAAAAATGAAGAGATATGACTGTACTAGCTAGTACTATAGTCACAAGCCAAACGTCGTGTACACTAATTTTTTCTTGGTCTCAACAGTTCACCCGGTTTAACTCTCTTTCGCTTCGAAATGAAATTTCACTCTTTTCGAAACCTTCTTGCCCCATAAGTGGATCCCAATTCTATGACATTCTTCTTTCACTTCTTAACCTTCTCGCCTCGTAAGTGGATTACAATTGATTAACATAGGAAGTGGAACAGAGGCGAGACCATTTTGGTCACAAATCTATCTCGTTTCGAAACCTTCTCACCTTGTGAGTTCATCCTAATTCATTTTCGTTCTCGAATCTTTCTCGATTCAACACCTCCTCATCTCGTGAGCGGAGTCTAATTCATTTACACAGGAAGTAGAACAGGGACGAGAACTTGTTGATCTGGTTTCTGTATTGCTTCGAAACCTGCTTTCCTCATGAGTAGGCTCTATATTATTGACATAAGAAATCGAATCTCTCTCGCTTGTAAATCTATTCGCCTTGTGAGTGGATTCTTATTCATTTAGATAGGAAGTAGAACAAAGACAAAAAAGTTTCGATTTCGAATCTCTCTCACTTTAAAACCTTCTCATCTTGTAAGCTGATTCCTATTCATTTACATAGAAAGTAGAATAGAGGCGAGATAGTTTTGATCCCAAATCTTTCTCACTTTATTATTATTATTTTATTATTACATATAAAATCCTGTGTAAGCCTAAAAACGAAGGATATCAACAAGTTGATACAATGCATGTAAAAAGAAAAGAAAAATAATTAATATATGCACAGAGACGATTAAGCAAATAAGCAAATGTCCATTTTGTTATTCAAACTGTTCACTTAGTTGGAATTCATGACATCGTTGGGTAGGTTATTCCATGTTTCGAAAATACAATTCCTAAAAATATTGTCTCCGCCTCGTTGCGAATTTTTCCTTTTTTAATTCGAGTGTGTGACTACGTAACCGCGAATCATTGATGAAAACAAAAAGTTCTTTCTGATTAGCATAGTTATACTAGGGATACGGAAATATATGATGAGGTCCCCACGGAGTCTACGTTGGTGAAAAGCTAGTAGTTGTGCCATCCTCAGTCTTTCGGGATAGGTTAGATGTACTTCACCAAAAGTCATACCTGTGACTCGACGCTGTACATTTTCCAACAAGTCCCTATCGCGCACCAGAACAGGACACCACACTGGACCTGCATACTCCATGATTGGAGAAACGTTTTGTGGATGAGGTAAATTAGTGTGTTTGCGCGTTTGCATGTGGATATTATATGTTCGGACCGAGTTAAGTCGGTATTAATAGTCACTCCCAAGTCTACATGTGAGGACACTGTACGTAACGATTGGCCGCTTATTGTGTACGTATGGAGTGGATTTTTCTTTCCTTGATGTTTGACGCATTTGTCGACGTTAAGAGGTAGAAGCCAATCCTTGCACCACTAACTAATCGAGTTGAGGTCTTCTTGAAGGAAGTGATGTCTGACTAAGGCATTTCCATACAGTTTAATATCATCGGCATAAAACGACTTGCTGGACTTCATGTGAAGAGCAAGATCACTTGCATAAACAACGAAAAGGAGCGGGCCAAGAACAGATCCCTGGGTAACACCACTTGTGACTTGTCTGGCGAAGAAAAAGAGTGACACACTTTGACCGAGAAAGTTCTATCTGTCATGTAATTTTCAATCCATAGGTTTATTTGGCCTCGATTACCGTGTGTGTATAGTTTGTGCATTAGCCTCATCACTGGGACCCTGTCGAAAGTCTTGGCTTATGAAACGATGATGCCGCCAACCTAATATCCACACCAAACAGTGACTTTTTAGGGATACATTGGACGCTCTTGGACCTCGTGTGGATTGGTATCCTCCCAAATTGGACAATTGTGTTTGTTCACATGCCAATTCATCCAGATCCTATTCAGCAAACACACGTCGTTATCCATGGTGGTTTACCTTAATATCCTGGCTCAGTTGAATTTTGTACAGGTGCAGGCCCAACTCACGATCAAAATTCGCCAAGTTGTGGTCTGAGAGACCAAGTTCTTGTGAGCAATGCGAAATCGACTGCTTCGGATTCTCCTGAACACTCTCACAGACAGCGGCGATGTTTCCGATGTTTCAACATACAGGTGTTGGTCGTTCTTTTACTAAACCATTGGACTCAAATGTATCCACCACATTGCGAATAGTTCTGTCGATAATAAGATTATGGCGACCGTAAAATGGGCGAAGCGCGCGCTACGTTGCCTGAACAGAACATCAATTTTGATAAAAACAATTGTACCATTTTCATATGTTGTTGAATCCTATATCGGTTCATGGTGATTTGGCAAAACAGACTGAATAAATGACAACTGATTTGACATATGTCGCTTCAACAAGATGGCCGTTATCAATTGTCATAAGTCCCGTTATATGCAATCACACTTTTTGTTCCTCTCTCCCCCACACAAAATCCCATCAACAGCCTCAACGTTCACATGTTTTTGTTCGCCAGTGAACATAATATAGTCTTCATCCAACATATACACCTATCTACAATATTGTCATCCAACAGGTTGTCCTTTCAGTGGGCTGGCATTCACTTTACGACCGAAATGAAACTGATTCCCGAACGATATTGTCGCAAAAACGATTTTCTCTATACAGTTGTTTTTTTTTTGTTTCCAGGCTGTTGACTGGTGGTCCGTAGGGGTATTGACTTACGAGTTGCTCACCGGGGCGTCTCCCTTCACCGTGGAGGGCGAAAGGAATCACCAGCAGGAGATCTCCAGGAGGATATTGAGGACTACTCCCCCAATTCCTGATTGTAAGTTGTATTCAGTGAAAATAATTAGTCAATAAATACTTTTAAGGGGTGTTTGAACGTGATTGACAATGGTTTCATGATGACTTTCATTTGTTCGGACTTTCATTGTCTAATATTACATAAAATGATTTGAAATCCCCAAAAGAACCAATACAAATGAATAATTAAAAACAATAACTGTAAATAAAAAGTATAGAATCTAATAATAATTTTAAAATACAAATCATGAAATTATAAAACAACAACCAAAATTAATTAGCGCTCCGGGGCGACTTCATTGATTCTAGTGGCGTAGGTATTTGCTTTTTCAGCTGCAGGAAAACCCGGAAAAACCTGCAGCACCACATCATCTGAAGATCTTGATCTGCCAATATCCTCTCTCTCATAAAACAAAATGTTTTATGAGTAAACTATTCATCAGAGTTTCGTTCATTTAATCCAGATTTATAGAAAGTTCAATTTACTACACAAACTTTTATGGTCAAATTTTCAATACTTTGGTTACATTATTACAAGTTTTTCGTAGGGTCTCTGATTTTGTTTGTGAATGAAATCAGCCCATGTTACCAATTAATGATGTAGCTCTCTCTCTAGGCGAAAACGTTTTTGAAATCGATTAAGTATTTTTGAGTTCATTTACTAAAACTAATAATCAAATATTTTCTCGTTTAAATATTAGCGTACATTATTTATTTCAAAAAATAATTGCAAAGGCTAGTTAGAAAAAAAAATATGGCAAAAAGACCCCAAATAATTCATATAGCACAAATAATTCCAGAAGGAATTAGGATTAGGAAAATTGAGGAAATTACACTTTGGAGAAAGCGATCTCGGGAATAAAATGATTTATGGATATGCTAATCATTTCAATGATGACATCAATATTTTAACAAATCGACATTATCTAAAAGTAAGTTAAGGCCATTATTTCCATATTTTATTATGGGGTCATGAGGACTAAACTATAAGAGATGTAGAACCAAAGGTTTTGCTTTGAAAACTTCTATGAGAGAAACCATTTTAGGCCATATTCGTTATTGATAAAACTAATTCTATTTAACCATTCCTGTTTAACTTGGATCACTCAAGTGTGAAATTTTCAAGTACAACTTTTTTTTGTTCAATCGGTTTTCTGATGTTCATAAGACATCCCAAAGATATTTATCTATCATTCAATCAGACTCTTTTACAGGGTTGATGAAAAATTGGTCAAGTGTTAAGCGAATGTATTGTCAATGTCAAATGTCAATGTCTTAATAATTTTTTCAGAAGCCAAGAAAATATTCACTATTCTAATTATTTCCTTGATTATATTTTACTCAGGCGGAACGATATTCGTGGATTGGGTCTTCTATAGACCCCATAGAGGGCGTCTTCGTAAGGAGAAATGTTGTTACCTCTACTTGCCTAGACTGGCCATTTAAGGACATTTGAGTCCAGCAGTGTTTGGCCCGACATCACTGATGAGAAATATGGGAGGTCGAAACAATACTGTCTCTTATGTGTTCACGAAAGCTTTGTTTTTGTCTGTTTTCGAATAGTTGTCTTGCAGTGAAAGCGGCTATGAAAGACAAAGGACGAATGTCATTCGTTGGTCGACGATGTTGAAGCACTGCCTTGGAGAGCCTCTTTCATCTACGATATTCTTATATTGTGTCTTCTGTCAATCTCATATATGGCGAAATCACCTCTACTTACTTGTGCTTGTCCTTCAAGGACAGCTGAGTCCAGCGATGCCTTTGTGGTTCAGCCTATCGTCACTGATGAGACCAACGCAGGTCGAAACAGTACCGTATGGTTGGATCACGATTGCACTGTTTTTGGGCTCTGATTCTCTTGAAGTGAGAGATGCTGTGAAAGACAGATGACGAATCTGATTCGGTAGTCGATGCCGATTTGAAATGCAGAAATAGACTGCTTTGGATACCACGTTTATCTTATTAGTGGATTGAATCTTTTGTCGATCCCATAAATGGGGTCTTTGTAAGAGTACATGTTATTGGTTCTGCTTACTCATCTTGTCCTTTATTAATAATGAAAATTGGTAGGAAATGTATGTACTTATTAGTAGTCAACTTTCTAAATTTATTATAATGTTAATTTGATTTTTTTCACAGGTAGTCACCTTTGTATGTTTACACTACATAATTAGTTTAAAAAGACTAGGTAAAAAAGAATGATTACCTTTACTCGATTCTAGAACACTTAACAAAAAATCTATGCAAGATACTAATAATATAGCAAGTATGCAAACAAAAACATTTCTTATAAGCGTTCGATTTATATAGTAAACTGAAGTTGGTTACGAATAAAAAAACGAGTCACGTGACTAATTGATATGTACTGTTATTTGTAAGACCCAATTTCGTAAGTAGTATGGCGATTGCAGCCGATCACATTGGCGTACTTGGCTATATTTTAGTTTTATTTCTATTTTCGTAAAATCCAAATTTGAATCACGATTGTCCAGAATTGATTCGTGTTTAGAATACTAATATGACGATTTTTTTTATTTAAGAAGCATTTACCATAAATACTTTCATGGCTCGGAGATTTAAATTTGGCTGTATATTTAGTTATTTAATGAGTTAATGAAAAATGGTGTAGGATACATATCAAATAAAGGTTTTTGGCTTTCTACTTCTCCATCATGATTAGCGAAAACCTTTCCTTCCAAAAAATGTATCTCTTCTAAAAATGTACCCTTTCAATTCAAACATATCAGATGTAGTGAATGACTAACAATTTAAATGTGATAATATGAACTTTATTCAACTGCCAGATTGTAATCAATAATAATAATAATTAATTGTGCAGATTACATAAAGTAATTTCACAGCTAGTATAAAAAAATTTAACTTTGAAAAACGTGTGACATCTGTTAGGAGTAAACCTGTTATGTATGATTAAAAAATAGATACATTAGCAGAATTCTATCAGAACAAAACATCAAAAAATTGTTAAAAGAAATAGTTATAATACAAGTATTCACAAAGAAATATTAATTATCAATATAGAAACACTCCTTAATTCACCAATTAATGCACATATAACTCCCACAATAATAAATTTAAATAACTTCATCAATTCTGAGAAAAATTCAGAGAAGGATCAAATAAACAGATGAGAACAACAATCAAATAAAAACATCCCTCCACACCTCTGACTAGCACCAAACACAATCAGATTAGCCTTGGTTGTGTTAATTTTGGGATTATGAAGCTTTGGTGTTACTGCAAGATGTTCAATATCATCAAGTTCATTTATTTTATTTATTTATTTATTCTAAATTCGGGACACATACAGGTAAAAGAACCCAAACAAGTATCCACTATAATACAGAGTTACATCGTTTTGATAGGAAGACAAATAAATTTGGGAATTATCAGCATTCATGTGTAAATCCATAACAAGACTACAAGTATATATGCAAAATAGTGAAGGTCCGAGTGGTACTCCATATTTGATGTAACCTACTTTAGATTTCCCTGATAGATGTTTCTACAAATTTGATTGGTTCACTAGATAATTAGAAAAACCAATGAATACAATGTTTTGAGACATGTAAAATTTGATGACTGATCTTTTTGAATGCTTTTGTATAATATGAAAGTACTAATACTCTCGTATTTTACTGATCTGTTGCTTCAATTATATCATCTGTGATTTACAGAAGAGCAGTAAAAGACAACTGTGGTCATTCCAAATCAAAGGACAAGTGGCTTTTTATTCAATAACTCATTATTTTTACCGAAACTTTTGATTCCCTAAGTAGCAGACTAATAGGTCCTAGATCATAAATTGACATTGGATTTGAGATTTTGGGAAGTATCAGAATTTTAAATAATTTCCACAGATCAGGAAATACATTCGCTTGCAGACACTTGTAATAATATTGGCAAAATTATGTAAAATAATAAAATAATATCGATATAAACTCTATCTGATCCACTGGTTCTTGATTCAATCTCTAAAATATATTTGTATTGTATGGATTCAGTACCTGATTCAAATCCTGAATCAGTATTTATATTATTTTTGATATCGGCATAATCCAGAAATTCATTCTTTGGGACAAAATACTTACCTGATTTTTTTTCAAAATATTCATTTAATTCAGAAGGATTACTTAATGTGTAGGGTTAAATAATTTTCTTTTGAAAGGAATGAATACCCAATTCATTAAGTTTATTCCGCAGTACTACATTACAAAGATTATCACTGACAAACTGCTGCGCTGGCGGCGCAGGACCTTCATTTAATGTGGGCAAGGTATATTTCACGAGGCCCTCTGATGGCTCAAGAAAACGGGTTTATATAATTACAAAAAAACACTTAAAATTGAACAGTTTTTCATTCAATAAGAACATTAAACAATAAAATTAAAAAAACGACTCGAAAGTAATAAAAAAAACATCATGTCTAGGCCACCTCTGCCAAAGTCACTGACACTGCAGCTGTTTACTCAATGAGACTTTTAAAATGTGCCCAAATACGTCACGTCTGCTGTAAGTTGCCGATGAGTTGGTCCTTTGCAGACGGTTGTGGTTGCGGCATCAAGTGAAAATAAAAATGTAATTGTACATACTTTGAAAATATGGAATTTTTATTTCGATCAGTCAAGTATATGTTATTGGTAACCATATTCAAATGCATAATTCCTCTTCATAATCTTGGAAACGAATCGATAACTTTTCATCGGTGATTTTCATGAAACGTATCTAAGAACCATTTCAAAAAAACCGCATCAAAATCGGTCTACTACTATAGGAGCTATAGTGTCACATATAGACACACAGATACACAAGTCAAACTACTGAAACCCTTTTTTTGCGTCGCTGGTTCTAAATGAAAAAAAAAAGAATGAATTAAAGAAACAAAAATGTTTCTACTTTTGGTTTTACATAACTCCCTAATTATTGGTTCAGAATTTATCTTTGAAAACTGCCAAAGCTGAAAGTCTTTCTTGACTCATTGTATTTCTTAAATAATTTCTTATTAGTTTCCGTGCGAGCTAAGGAGTAACGAGGACTTACCTTTAAACGTGTGATTCCTAACACGGAATTAATATTTGTAGCAGATATTTTACGTCTTTAATGTAGTTTGGTGAATTTGGAATCATCTTTTGTAGTTTTTAAGTCATACAGAAACCCAAAATTTTCTAAGTGTTGATCGAAATACATAAATCTCGAATCCATATTGCTTATCACAGAATCAATCATGGTATTTAAAAAAAAATGTTTCATACTGGCTTTTCGCGGTCTGTATAGGTTTATCGCTGCTTTCATAATCAAACTTCCTGTTCTGTTTGGCGATGAAATCTTTTGGCAAATAGTAACTGCATTTCTCAATAAACTGACGAGCGTCAGACGAGCATTTTTCGTATCCAGTTTGTCAATATTCTTTGATCCAGTCACAAAATGTACGTAAATGTTCAAGATTAAGGCTTAAATGGACTTGTACAGATTGCCATACTTTGCTTATGGAATTGACAACCGTTGATAAAGATGAGAAAAATATGAAAATATTTCAATAAATATTTACATAATAAAATATGGTTTATCAGAAATAGAAATATACACGAATATTTCATCCATATGCTTTCGTGCGCCGACGAGTGGAATATCTTTTGGTTGAGAATTTTCTGACGTATTAATTATATAAAAATTCATGACGTGTATTTTTGGGTATTTTTAAGTTTGACGCGCGAAGCCCTTTGCACCGGGAGGCCGTGGGCGATGACCCACGCCTTACGCCGCCTCTGGCTACAAATATGCTCCTTTGTCGTTCCTGATCATTATACTCGTATTTATTTTCGATATCGAAGCAACTTGTAATCATTCCAATGCTAGTTATTTTAAGTTCTCTTGAATTTAGCAAAGCCTTTGCTTCTCAAAAAATTATAAATTTTATATTACCGTTGAATTGGAGTTTTTTCAACTTTTTTGGAGCTACACTATCAAAAATTAATAAAATAATAACAACTCATCAAAATTCTGAAACTTGATATTTATATCCACTGTGTAAAAAATGTAATCAAATGGTGTTAATACTAAAAGCATATGCAAATGGTCTTTATAAATTGATTTGAAGTTTCAGTAGGTAGAATATTGTTCTTCAACTGAACCACCATCATGATTTATTACAAAAAAATTCAATGCCTCCATAGTAATTCCTGCTTAATATATACAAGCTCTCAGTTCATGGTAAACCAAAAGGTTATTTATTAAAAAACAAATTATTGTGAGCTAAAATGGAAATAAAATTGAGAACAGAAAATTACACTGAGGTCAAAATGAATTCAGTTGAATAAAGTTTTTATAAACAATGAACAAAATAACTAGAAAATGCAAATTAATAGAAAAGTGAATAGAGATTTCAAACCCTGTTATTCACGTTTGTTTGAAGGTGCTTGACAATGTTTCCTGGTGTCATCAGTTCGGACTTCCTTTGTCTAATATACGAAAACCCTGTCGAAAACCCTGAAAATACAATTAAAAAATTAATAATCGAAAATAACAATTTTATTAAACGAAAAACTGAAATTACAAAGAAATAACATACAAGCAACAACCAAACAAATAAAAATTGAAATATTAATGAAAACTGAAAAATAAAAATTAAAAATTGTTATTAACAAAAATCTGTTTTTCTGTTAATCAGCTGCCGCCCCCATACGAACGACAACTCTCAAAAGTTGAGAAACTTGTGCGAGCTAAGGACTAACGAGGTCTTACCTTT
>WOGN01007457.1:0-11822 GCA_015342105.1 Leptinotarsa texana | reverse complement strand
GATGAGGTACAACACTTTTATTTGAAAAGCATCAGCCCAATCAATATAAAAGCTGAACTGGAGTCTTCTCCTTAGTTTACAACAGTAAAATATTGGGTAGCAGAGTTTAAACCAGGCGGTACAAGCTGCCAAGACGAGCATCGCGGTGGTCGACCAAATGAGATGACGACTCGAGAAACGGTGAAGAAAACCCACAAAGTGGTACTGAATAATCGTCGACTGAAAGTGCTGGACCTAGAAGACTCAGTAGGCATTTCAAAAAGTGTGGTACATCGTATATTATTTGAAAATTTGGACATGAGACAGCTGTGTGCAAGATGGGTGACACGTTTGCTCACTCTCAAGCAAAAACAGTATCATGAAGATGTTTCAATTGAGTGTTTAGTTAAGTTTCACAGCAACAAAGCAGAATTCTTGTGTCGTTTCATAACCATGGAGGAAATATGGGTCCATCGTTTCATACCCGAGACAAAAGAACAATGAAAACTGGGAACTCGAAAGAGAGAACTGGCTCCAGAGAAGGTCAAGACCGTTCCATCTGTACACCAGGTTATGGCATTGGTCATTTTGGAAGCGCGTGGGATAATTTTTATTGACTATCTTACAAAAGGTAAAACCACAGTAAGAATCAACCAGTAAGTCCACTCCCAATACTTTCATCCATACATTCACTTAGTGGAGAGCCAATTTCGTTCTTTTACCATAGGCGTGCACTCATATAATAAAGTCTTTTTTACATCTCCCATTTTCTAATCACTTAATAATAAAACAAACAACAATAACCAACTACAGAAACTGAAAACAATAATAACTACAGCAAATAAAATTTGACTATTGCAGAACATTACTCTATTTTTTGAGCAATGAAAATCTAAACAGACTACAAAAACTTCAAAACAGATTCGTGAGAGCAATATTAGGTTGTAATAAACACCCATCTGTGGAATACATGTTGGAAACACTATCTCTTATGTCTGCTAAACAAAGGATAACACTGAATATGCTAATATTTATATTTAAAATTAAACAAAATATGTTGCCAAATTATCTGAGTGATCAGTTAACCTACACAAGTGGTATTCATACACACTCCACTAGAAATAGAGTAGGAAATTTTTATATCAACAGAGAACATATACGTTTTGACTCATTGTATAGTTCTGGTCTGATTGCATTTAATAATTTGCCAAGTCATATAAAAAGCTGTGATTCAATAAATTCATTCAAAAGAAAATGTAGCGAATATATTTCAAGTAATAGTCATCAATAATTCGTCTTGTTTTCCAGTTTCTTGTTTTCAAAATGTGACGTCTCTATTTTTATATTTTTTTGTTTTGTATTTTACAAGTGACTGACTGTACTATGAAGAGCAGTATTTGCTAATAAAGAGTAACAATATATACTAAACACAATATCAATTTCTGACCGTTTGTTATAACTAATCTGATGCCCATGGTACTTCGGATCCTTCGATATTACAGCACTGAACGCTTTGGATGAAAATCTCATCCTAAGAGCGGTTGAAGGTCCCTGGTAACTTGGGCGGATCATGTGGTAAGTGGGCCTACTAGTTATTATTCTACTATGGTAAAACTATCAATGGCAACTATTATGCAAATTCATTGCAATGTTTGAGTGAAGAAATCAAGCAAAAACGGCCGCATTTGGCTAAAAAAATGTAATTGATGACTTGTTTATTTTGTGGAAATTCATTAGCACTTTTGTCTGATCTCCACTTGTTTTTTTTATTTTTTCGACTGATTTTGGGGGTTTAGTCCATTATGAAGTGCATATTTGAGTATGTTAAGTATATTCTTGATAAAGGGGCAAAACCCGAAACCGATCGTAAAAATAAAATAACTAGTGGTAATTGAACAAAAGTGTTTGTCATTCATTTCACTGAAGTAAGAAAAAAATGTTTCATCAAGATAATGCACCAGCTCACAAATTCATTATCGCAATGACCAAAATTAATGAAGTAAAGTTTGAATTGCTACTTCATATACCTTATTCAAAAGATTTGGCCCCCTTGGGGGCCAAGCTCGTGTAAATGGCTCTATGGTCAAAGATTTTACAACGATGAAGAAGGGATGTCGGCAGTTGATGGCTATTATGAGGAGCAAGACCGTTTTTTTTATAAAAACGGTATTGAACGTCACTGGAAAAAGTGTATAGAGCTGTAAGGAGATTATGTTGAAAAATAAATACATTTTTCTTCAAAATGTTTGTGTTTTTTTTTGTTGTGCCGATTACTCTCGTACTTTGTGTTGATATGGATGTTTGAAATAATTGTCTCTTTGTACTGGTTCACAAAAAATTTAAAAATCATGTTTATTATTTTTGGTATTGTCAAGTTCAGTTCATAGTGAAAACCATGATTATTAGTAAGTTTTGATATGGATGTTCATCAAATATTGGCAAGCTCCATTCAACAATTTCTACTCACAGCTTTGATGGTACTTAACAGAGCTTCTTCCTGTTGGCTCCACAAAGCCCTATCTTGGACGGCCGCAATCATATCAGGATGGAGGTTCCTCATGGCAGATACCGCAACCCTGGAAACGGCCTGATCATACAGGAGGGCATACCATCTCTGCTGTAGTTCGGAAACAGTGAACTTGCAAGAAAACTTTGTTCCTAAATGAACAGTTCGTAAGTCATTGGTTTGCTGCACTCCGATAATGAGAGCGAGATCATCAATGGGCTTCCACCTTCCCAAATCTTTTGGAGCTAGCTGCCCTCCTTGTCTACCACTTTTCCTACCTCTCTTCGAAGTTCCTGGAAGGCTTTTGGAGAGATGTCTGCGTTTTGAATCGGCATAGGACTGCGACGTTGATGGCTGTAAAATTACTGGGGGAGTGGAAGGGGATGCAACTGAAAACTCTGAGTGAGAAGAATGTGTTCGAGATCTGCCGCTCTGAAAATTTTTAGAATATTTGGAAATGTGGAATTAGTACTATATTTTATAATTTTCATTTTTCTTTAGAAAATTCAGTTTTCTGGGTATCAAAACTAACTATGCATGCAGATTTTTAGAAAAGAAAGGTTCTGGCTTTCGTCTTCTCCATCTTTCTTGCCCAAAAACTAATCTCTCCTAGAAATATACCCTTTTTAATTTCAACAAGACTCTATGGCTGGGATTAAATTAAATAAGTGCATGAATGTCATTAGATCGATGTACATCATCGAGATGACAGCGTTCCATTTATGTGAATTTTCACCTCTTTCATATACTATATTGTGTAGCAATCCTGTGAATGATATCTGATTCAATTCCATAACGAATGTTTTGGAATGCAAATGTTCACATTACATAAGTTGTTTTTAAAGTAATTTCTTTCTTTATTCACATGATACGAGTATACACATCTTTGTAAATAGTTTAATTGCTTTCTTCCTTTCTTTGAAAGAGTCCAACAATTTTGTTGTATGCAGACAGAGAAGTAGAAAGCCGAAACTTTTCTTTTCTGAAAACTTCAGATTCTGGTTCAACTATGTTTTGGCTTGATTATTACTATCAAAATATGGTGTCTTCCTCTTTGCTTTCGTCAACTTACTCAGAATTCAACAAGCCAACTCTGAGCATTGAAGATCATAGTTTGCAACATTCAGAAACACGCTATAAGCTTTTCTTACAGTCCTTCAAAATAGAGAAAAGATGTAGTCTGATAGTTATGATAAATTACGTACGAAACTCGACAAAATTTTGTGCATTGGAGGGTCGACCCACTCACTTTGGACCTACCTAGTGGTGAATCTGTTATCATTGTGTGGTCGAATCTATGTATATTCCTTCGTCTGATATGATCGTCAATCTTATTTTTGATATACTTCAACTTATATATGAATAAGGAATCAACGGTTATTTACGGTCTAATAGACATTTAATGATTATTCCAATATCATAGACATATTTGGTATGAAAAATATACACACAACCTCCTTCTACAAAAGTATGAAAGAAATGTATTTCAAGTTTTTGATGAAGATGTCTATATACCATCTTGCTGTCAAGATTTGGTAAAGACATTAGTTTTACCTGTTTCCTATATAGCTCTGAACACATTTTTCACAAACAAGATATGCTTATTAATATTTACATGATCATTTTCATGTCGACAGCTTCCATCTCTGCGAGAAGTCAATCATCCTCTAACGGGTCCATTACAGAAATATCAACAATATATTTTCAACTTAATTTTTGAGTGAATCAAAGCTATCGATATGAATATAATCAAAATATAGAAGACAATTTCCTTATTCATTTAATGTGAATAAATATGAGGATTTTGTGACAGGTATGACTTAAATTTTCTAGTTAAAAGTTTGACCACTTAAAATATACCTTGAAGTTAGACATTCCTGGCATTCCAAGACTGTATTCTACTAATTCATCGTCAAATTTTCTACGTTTGATTGATCTATTGGAGCTGGAAATTGAAGAACATAATTGAAAAACAAATATTTGAAATGGTCATTACAATGCTAACCTTCTGCGTCTAGTTCCATCAACACTTTCGCCAAGATGACTTTGAGAGTAGCCATAGTCGTTATTACCGTGCATTAAATCAGAATCATCCATTGTTACAAAATACAGTGTATTCAATTATTTTTCAAAAAATGTGACTTCCCAAGTAAACTTTCGTATCCGATTTGTCAATTGTCAAATCGATAAGCTGCTTTCGAGTTGATAACTAGAACGAACGTCGGGCGCACTGATTTATAGGTGTTTTATGTCTTGGATCGTGAAGCAACGGAGTTAAACCGGTGCTTCACGAAATGGAACGTTTATTTTTAAATTTGGAGCGTACCACCAACATAACCTTTATGTCGATGGAGCGCACGTGCCTTACTGACTGATGTGGTTTGTGCCCTTGCATTTGAATCTATGACAGTTGACTTATTTATTGACACTATATCACAGATCAACGATTATGGACATACAGGATTGCTTACTTACATATTTCGCCACGTTAAACAAGCGCCGAGTAGATGTGACGAAACACTGGTAACACTTTTGCCATAAGACTGTGCGTTATTTTAACATTTTTTGAGGATCATTTTCGGACAGTAATATATTCTTTTTGTATATTTTGATTAAATTTTTATTTAACTTTACCAATTAGGTTTAAACTGGTGTAACGAGTAGTCATATGAGACTCTGTTATTTTCTTCCGTTTTGAGTTTTGTTTTTTGACATTGTGGAACTTTTTTTTGTTTTTTGAACATTTTTAAATTAAATTAAGGTAAAAATTGAAAATATGCACATTTTTGTAAGTAACCTTGTAATTTTTAGTTGAAATGTTTGGTCGTATTTGTGCAGTGTCAACTAGCAAAAGCAATCAGTTGACTTTAAAGAAAAGTGGTGTTACTGATGTAATACTTCACTCTTTTCCTATTGCTAAGGATATGGTTTCCACAACTTTGCAAAAAGAATGGATTCGTCGCTGAAAAAATGAATTTGTTTGTTCCAAACATTTTACAGAAAATGATTATGAACGAGACCTTGAAAATGAATTGTTAGGTAAAAACTTATTCTATTAATTTACTACTTAAAATAAATATGTTTTTTTATAGGTTTGCTTTCGCGTCGTAAATAAAAAAACTGCAGTACCCAGTGTTAACCAGAATACAAGTCGCAATATTAGAGCCTTACAGAAAAAACACAATGAAACTTATCAGTATGTTACTTGAATCAAATTTGGATAATTTTAAGTCATCCACATTTGTAGAAACAAAATGAGTAATTTGAAAAATCTTGCTAATTATTACAAAAATAAGTACTACAAATGTTATCCAAAGTCAACTACCAAAACAAATATTGCTGAGAACATCTTAAAATCTATTCTTACTTAAAATCAGATTGATTTGCTTTCAAATAAAAGAAGAGTGTTCACTGTACGCAAGTTGAGATAGCTACACCATTTACTAAAAGATACTTTTTGTATTTTAGAAATAGTTTAAACTGTCCTTTACCAGCACTGTCAAGTTTAAGACGTTGGGCAGCAAGGTTGGATATGAGTCAAGGTGTATTCTCATTTTCTTAATAAAAAATAAAAACCGTATCATGTATTTTCTGTCAGATAAATAAAAAAGTTGTTACACATATGAACAATTTATAACTTATATACATATTTTTTTGATTATCAAGCGTTTATTATGAAAGATGGAACAAAAAGTTATAAACATTTTTTTAGGTAATAGTATTATCTAAAACAAAGTTCATGACAAAATTTTTGTGGGAGTTAGAGTTTTCACGAAAATAATAAAAAACTGATGAAACCTCTTACTTTCAAAAAGGGCAAAATAGCTCGCCCTATCATCCACAAAAGAAAAAATTTTACTTAGTATTAATCCATTTATATTAAGTATTCAATCCTATATGAAAATAATATTTCAATAAGGGATTTACATGATAATTGTTTATTTTAATTTAAAGGTGCATTACCGAATCAATTCAGTCACCACTGTTACGTCACGAGATCACGTGACGTGTCTACAAAATCGCAAAAGTAAGCAAACCTGTATGTTCATAATCGTTGATCACAGATGACCATAGATATATCAGATGACTAAATGGTATTGTTGCCGCAATGGAACAATGGTACCACATGTCACCTGTGAAAAGAAGGGTGATACTACTTTTAAAAAACCACCAAAAGTTTGGTACTTTCCGATATTTCATCTATTACTTATGAATATTCAAGTGAAATTACCGATGTAACAATAATCAATATTCATAATCAAACAAAAATGCCCAGAAATCTTAATCAATTCGCTTCTGTTCAAAATCTGTTCTTCCGTTAATCAGCTGCCGCCCTCATACGAACGACAACTCTCAGAAGTTGACAAACTTGTGCGAGCTAAGGACTAACGAGGTCTTACCTTTTCACGTGTGATTCCTAACACGGTTGCAGAATCATTCCAGCTTCTTTGTCGAAAGCTCTAGATACGAGGTACAAGCTTGACCCAATTTTGCACACATGCTGATAGATGGTGCAAGAATCGAAATATGTCGTTCGTATTTTGTTTAGATCTTGAATTTATCGTAAAACTCTTTCATCTAATATGAAATGTTAACAACATTGAAAACTGAAGTGCTAACTTGACTTTATCAATCTGCGTTATTTGAGTTTTACTCAACACCTCTGACGATGAAAAGCTGAAATTTATTGGATATCTTCATTATTTCTTCATCACGAATGTCGTAGGTAGAGAGTTTTGGCAGAATATTTTTTCAGCAACCGTCCGAGAAGTACCCAGTTCCCGGACAGTTACTTGAAAAACAAGGTTCTCAGTGGACAAAGATGCTTATACCGTATTAAGATTTATACAAGCGGAAGTAAAGGCAGATGGAATAAGAAAATCGGCTAAATTGTACTTTATGGGATACTCACGGATTTTAGCGATTTTTTCTGGGATGGTAGGAATTATTCAGAACATTTTCGAGATATAGCCTGTCAAAGTTGGTATGACGTCATATTTTACCTTTTTTAAGCAGTAAACGATTGCAATTAACATATTTGTTTTATTTAACACAACTTTTTCCATATCATAGCACCTTTTTCTATCCCTTTTCAATCACTTATTGCTAATTTTCTTGAAATTAGAATGAAATTACATAATTTGTCAGCACCAAATCACTTTTCATAAATTGCATTAAGAAGTTTCACTATTCAAAAATACGTTCCTTTTAAAATTCGGAGGTCAGGTAAGATGTTGAGGATACATATAGAAATTCTAGGTTAGGTTAGGTTGAATTGAGTTAGGTTAGGTAGGGCCAGGGTTCGGTTAGGTTAGGTAGGGTTAGGTTAGGTTGGTTAGCACGTGACAAATTATGGAATTTCAATCTAATTTCAAGAAATTTGACAATAAGTGAATGAAAAGGGATAGAAAAAAGTGCGATGATATGGAAAAAGATGTTTTGAATAAAAATTATGTGAATTTCAATCGTTTATTGCTATAAAAAAGGTAAAATATGGACATCATACGAACTTTGACAGGCTATATCTCGAAAACTAATTGAGTCCGACAAAAATAAAAAGTGTCCTGAATTCCTACCATTACGTAGTATCATCCCAGAAAAAATCGCGAAAATCCGTGAGTATCACATAATGTACAATTTTCCCAGAATTTATTTTGTGAAGTAAGAATTAATAGTAATAATTTTAACCAATATTCTATTCTAATTTGAAAAGAAACCTTGAAGGTTGAAGAAAGAGTTACTGAGACCATAGAGGTTCGCATGCGAACACTGTACGAAAAATAAAAAAAAATATAGAAAATGGTGAGAAAAAACCGATTCCTACTCTAAATAAGTTCATTACAAAAATGTGATGGATGATTAATACATTCATCATTAACTATGCTCCCCAACTGACGACAACCCTCAAAAGGGGAAACTTGTAACGAGGTCTTACCTTTAACCGTGAGATTCTTAGCATCACTATAATTATTCTTGAATGCACTTTCACTGAGATGATGTTCAAATATTCAAAACAATATTAAAATCACTCCCTCCTCAAATGAAAAGCAATGTTCTGTAAGGAATTATTTATTTTGAAGTATGAGCGATAATGGAACCTCATTTAACCTAGACTGATTTTTCATTTTTTGAAATACTGGCTATAAGAAAACATAATTTGATATGACCTACCATATTACAATTCATTAATCTGTGATTAAAGATATTAAACAATTGAACCGTTCAACTACAGAATAATGTTACAAACACATATTATATCTTCAATCTCATAAATAAAAATAATCCCGAGTGAAAGGTGTGTTTCTATTCTTTTCAAGAAGGTTGTATAATAAGTCAACTCACAATTATACATTTCGTACATTGTGTTTATTTTTTGATTCACTTTTTATTCATAGCTAAGAGACTGAAGAATTTTCGGAATATTCAATGATTATGCAATATTATACAACATGGAAAAATATTTGAAGACCCACCAACATTTTCGACCAATTTCAATACTTCGATAGATTACCTGCAGTTGCTAACTGGAACCCTATGCAATAGGGCAACTGGGGCCCTATGCAATAGGAGCCCTATTGCATAGGGCTCCCGCAGTTGGAGCCCTGCAGTTGCTAACTGGAGCCCTAAGCAATAGGGCTCCAATTAGCAACTGGTCGTGTCGTGAGATAGACACTTTTACAAAAACGCAACACGTGTTTCGCCATAATTTGGCTTCTTCGGGCGTGTCTTCACTGTACGAAACACGTGTTGCGTTTTTGTAAAACTGTCTACTGAAAATCCCACAATGAAGCGTTTTTTGAATACTTTATGGATTTTCATGAGTATCGGCCAATTCCATCAAACAGAATTCTAAACAACTTTGTTATTTTTAAATAAATATCACTGGAGTTTTACCCCAACACCAAACCGTTACTTCAACTCCTCGACAAGTGTTTCGATCACCAAGTGATCATCTTAAAGAGGGAACTGAAACTTCTTCTTGAAGATGATCCTCTTGAAGTGATCATCTTCCTCTTGAAGATGATCACTTGGTGATCGAAACACGTGTCGAAGTATTACCATAACAATTTGGTGTTTGGATAGAACTTCAATACTATTCATTACTACATCAAAGGCTTCAAACAGTGCATCACAAATTTCTAAATGAAAAAAATCATTTACTTTTATTACAAAAGACTAATTAATCAAATCCTTTTCGATGCAACAGATACCAGTTTTTATTTATTTGATTCAATGAAGAGACTGTGAATGCCAGACTTTCCTCATTTTGGAAAAGCTGAACGTTTCTCAGCGCATGCCCACCAATTCGGGTAATAGTGGGAGAGCTGAAACGTTCGTAGGCTAACAGAGATGGCGCTACTAGTATTGAATCTATATAATGTTTAGTCATCCCTAACCTTCAAAAGACCCTTTTGAACATCTCACTGCTTTTGGACTATTAGTTTGTGGGACAGAACATTTTGAGTTTGAAGAAAATGGATGAAAAGGAATTTCGTGTGATAATAAAGCACTGCTTTTTGATGAGAATAAACACTGTTGAAGCCAAGGCTTGGTTTGATAATCATGTGACGATAGGTACGTATATACATAATTTCAATTCAGTTTCAATTATTTTTCACTGATTCAGTCAAGGGTTCTAAATCTGCTGGTGGACGTTGATTAGGATCAGTACCATCTTCGTGATATTGTTGAATATTATCAGAATCAACTTGGTAAGGCTGATTCGTATCGTTGCTATCGTAATGTAGACTCGAATCATATTGTTTGTTGGGATCGTAATGCAAATTTGGATCGTACTGCTGACTAGGGTCATACTCTTGGTTGGGATCGTACTCTTGGTTATGATCGTATGGCTGATTATATTGTTGGGTGGGATCGTATTGCTGATTAGGGTCGTAACCTTGACTAGGGTCATACTGTTGGTCAGGGTCGTAATGCTGCTCGGGATTGTAGTGGTCAGTAGTGTCATATTGGGGATATTCATCAGTTTCTATGTTGTGTTCTTGCGCTGGTAAGAAACCGCTCTGATTTGGTTGAACACCTGATGGGTTCTGCACAGGAGTTTGATTCGTGGTGTTGATTTCTTCTTTCTGGGTTTCCAAATGAGCTGGCGACGTTACACTTTGGAGTTGCTCCCGACTGTTTTCTCTCAATGGAGTATTTGGTTTATTAGAAACGTTGCTATTTTTCCTACTCAATGTTCTCTGCTCGGGCTCCGCGTATCTTGCCACATTTTTCATAGGTTGCGCCTTCATGGTGTCGGCGTTGACAGGTTGAGACGGTTTAACGGGTTGGATTGAACTGATGTTTGGTTTTGAAGTAAAAGTTGTTGATCCGGGTGATTCATGCCTTTGACGGCTAGTTGGAGTATGTTCCTCATCTGAAAGTTTATAAATCTGTTGAAAAATTTTTTGGTAGGGTAAGTACTTATTTCTAAATTTATGCATGCTTCATAGTACCCTTAAAGAACTTAAAAGTTATGGAAGTTGGCAATTTTTGTAACTTCTACGGTTTTACGAAGAGGCAAGCAGAATAGGAAACAAGTTATATCATGCAATGCTGGATTAGATAAATACTCTAAAGTTGGATAGCTTTTTGATAGATTTTAAAAACGTAGTTGATACCTACGAACCCTCTCTTTTCCTCAGTTTAAACTGTACTGTAAACGTAATACCTGTACAACAGCAAACCGTTATCCCAAACAAAATTTCCTTGCGGTTAGAGAATAACGATAATAGGTACTAAAGATACGAGTAACTAGCTCTTGTAAGCGACGTGAAATCGACTAACTAGGATTCTCCTGCACTCTATCATAGACAGCTGAGATGTTTTCGACGGATGTTGCGAATAGTCCTTTCGTTAGGAGATATTCCATAGTTTTTCAACATCTTAAGGACCCATGTAGATTAATGAATAACGTCAGGAAGAGGAGTAGGTAGAAGCAGGCTGGGAAAATCACACTGACCTGATGTTATCAAGAAGCGCAAAGAATAGGATATAGTTTCTCACGATTAGACCTTGTACCCGTATCTGTAGAGTAGGGAGGGTGAATGTAAGCCCACAGTACTTAGGCCACATGTGACCCATTGAACATCCTCCCGAGGAGTTGCCCTCCTAGGTCATCGTCCATCCTGTCCTTTCCAGGAAGGTGGACAGATCACTGGGAGACATCTCCTTTATATCGTCAGCTGTAGACCAAGACTCGCCGAACACACACTCTCTTATTGACGATAACTCCGGGAAGTCACACAGGACATGCCTGACAGTCTCATCTTCCTGTTCACACATCCTGCATAGAGGTGTGTCCACTAGCCCCATATTATGGAGGTGTTTCCTT
>WOGN01007456.1:0-11822 GCA_015342105.1 Leptinotarsa texana | reverse complement strand
ACCACATTGAACAACGACTGCATGAATATTATGATAGTGGTCTGCTAGATTGAAGTGTTCATCTATTTAAAACCTTCGAAAGAGTTTGGTGCTTCCATTAGAGGTTGAGTCTTGTTTGAAGATCATCAGTGTTATTATTAGATTGACTGGTGTCTCAGCTATACTTGTTTCCTTATAACAGTCATTTAGTTTGGCGCATATTTGGCAATACAGTCGATCATCACCTATTAATAATTCCATTTTCAGATAATTTAATTATAAACTGGTAATTAGTCATATTAGGAAACGCAAGTTCCAGAAATTCACATACGTTTTTGCTGCCTCTTCAACATTTACTACAAAGTAAACGATTGAAGATTTTTCCAGCGAAAGATAAACAAACACAAAATGAGATAGACGGTACGGAATCATTCAATCCAGAGGGGTCAGGAGTATTCAACAAGAACCCCAAGAATTCAGAACAATCCTCTTGTTGCCCTAACGAATATTCAGTGGACTTCAAAGACTGCAGGAAATCGGTTGGAGGGAAATATGATACATTCATTTGAAATCCCTGAAAGAATCTGTAAAAAATTGAAAAATAATAAAAAAGGTGGCTGAAAAAATAAGACTTATATTTAGCAAAAAAACTGAAATCATCCTGCGAGTGCGGAGAAACATACATCCATCAAACTAAGAGGCCATTGAAAATTCGAATTGCCGATAACAAGAAACACACATAGCGAAGAGAAACAAGCAAATCAGGAATATCAGAGCATGTTTGGACTCATCAACATAACATCAAGTGGGCTCAAGCTGAAATCATTCACAAGGAGAAACACTGGTTTAAGAGAAAATTGGAAGAAGCCGCATATATGTTGTCCAACAGCACATTTAGCCAGAGCGTATCACCCGAAAACGTTTCTGGATACTAACAATCAAAACGTCTAGTGAATCAACTTGGTTTGGAATCTATCAATTTGTTATTTTCATTTCTTGTTGATAATTTTTTTGATTTTCATTCCATGTTAATATTTCATTTTTTTATTGTTACTTGTATTATTTTCATTGTAATTTCTGTTTTTTGCTTAATATAATTGTTATTTTTTCAGCCAATTTTTTTATAATTTTTTAATTTTTACAGATTCTTCCAGGGGTTTCAAATCATTTTATGTAATATCAGACAACGGAAGTTCGATCTAATGAAATCCACCACGAAACATTGTCAATCATCTTCAAACAAATGATTCGATAGATTCTACTGACTATTTTGTGGGAATCAATGACAAATTTGTTGTCTGTTGGGCAGACGAAATAATTTTTGACAAAAGTAAAATTTTGATTCGCCATGAAACTCAAATCGACACCAACGGTCAGCTCATTCATTCTCACATCTCTTACGATATTGCTCTATGGGGCTGCTACAAATATATGAATAACATTTTCGTTGGCCAAAAGATAGTGTTGCGGTTGATTTATGAATTAATTCAATCATTATTCATTAATTGAACAATCCAATCATGCCTATGCCCTTCAGATATAATAAACTATTCTGAACTTCAGAAAATATTTACACAGTCATCTCCGCAATTCATATCCTCATGCATATACTACAAGAAAATGTAATTTCGTGAGGTTGAATGAACATTAAACTACCTAGAGGCAAAGCTTTTTAATAATCATCTGAATGGCATGAAAATAAGAAGTGTAGAAAATAATACTAAACAACCCCTGAAAGAAAAAAAGATCTGTTTAAAATCTTTTTTTCTGTTAATCAGCTGCCACCCCCATACGAACGACAACTCTCAGAAGTTGAGAAACTTGTGCGAGCTAAGGACTAACGAGGTCTTACCTTTTAACGTGTGATTCCTATCACGGATAGAGTTCCTCAAAAACGGTTCCTTCTACAGTGTTGCTGAATATTTGAGTGTATGAAAGGGTTTTGTATTATATTCACTATAATATTTTAGTTTTTATAATTTATATAATAATTTTTGCTGGCCAGGCCGTGTCCCCCGAAGCCCCCATACATTCATAGGGCGCGCCAGCATTATCAACCAACGACTACTCCCAACACCGTGGGGTAAGTGATCATTGGGTCCGAGAATCATATGCTCTGAAAAAGCGCAGTGAACCAAGAATGACAACCTCCTGCATCTGTCCAGCTAACATTTCTGCGGCAAGCCGGTATTATTTTGAGATTCGAGAATATAGAACAACTGCAACTGCCTCAGATAAATCGCTTCGACCCTAACCGCATAGCCATTGGTAATGTATGCCGCAGTAACAGACGAAACGTCAGGTATAAAAACCTGCTAGTGAACCCGAAAACATCGAACACTTTGCTGGACACCGGTCGTGAAAGCGTACACTCTTTAATGTTATTTCTACCCATTACATTTCTGAGTTCAATAATATCAATAATGGCATGTTTCTCCTGCAATCAAAATTGATTGTTCCACTATTTTGAAATGGATTACAATTTTGTTTATTCAACCCGAGGCATTTCGAAACGAGTATTTTCTTCCATTGGAACTTTAACTACATTGTATGCCGCGAATCGATTTTAATAGCCTGTTGAAACGACGATAAAATAGGCAACTGTACCGCAATAACTGAATTGAATGGAATAGTAAACTCTGAAGAAAAGCTAACCGTGGTTAATTTGGTGGATTTATATCCAGTATTCGGTTCATTGATCCATTATTCATTCAGTGATGAAAGTATATAATTCCATTCTGTAAAAATGTGATTGAGATATGCAAATGGAAACATATAATAAATGCTCAGGTTATTTTTTTATTTTCGGTACTGAGTTAGTGGAATTCGATTGTATGCATGGATATTTTGAAAACGGTAAGAGTTGCAGAACAGGTTTAATATAGCGAATGGAGTGAATAGATCTATTGTCGATGTTGGAGAAGTATATGCTGAAAAATTGAAAAGCCATCAAATCCACCACAAAAAAGACATCAAAACAAGAAAATTCATTCCTCAAACCTGTAAACAAAAATCAAATTGTGGGACTCATAAATTCACTAAGGACTAACAAATCACCAGAAACTTTAATAGAAGTTTCTGAGGAAATATCTGAACAATTGGCACATCTCATCAATCAAACAAATAAAACTATCAAATGTCCATCTGAATTCGAAATTTCAGTTGTTACCCCGGTATACAAACAGGGCGACAAATCTCATACTTGTAACCGATCTCTCTGATTACGTCAATTACTAAAGTTTTTGAAAAGTCAAGAATGAATGCTTTTCTCAGTAAGAATAACGTGATATCATCGCTGCAAGTTGATGGATGAATGTAAACCAACAGCATGTGTGTTCCTGGGTCTTGCAAAAGCTTTCGATACTGTGGATCATCAACAGCTGTTGGACTCCCTGCAAGATTAAGGAATACGAGATGTGCCAAATGAATTATTTTCATATTATTTCAGCTGTCGCAAACAGTTTGTAAAAATAGGAAATGGAATCAGCGGAGAAAAATTTATAAAATATGGAGTTCCAAAAGGTACAGTGTATAAATAGTCTACTCACCATCCATGAAACTACAGGTCAAATTGGGAGATTTACTAATTATATTGCCATTCTATACACTGCGAAACCTGGGAGAGTCTTAAAATAAAGAAAATGTTTGGGTCGTAATTTCGAACATCCAGGTAATACGGCCATATGTTTTGGGTGAAGCGTAACTGGTGTTCGGTATCGACACTTTCTTTGGGATTATCCGATGCCACAACTAAATAAGCTATTTCCAAATAGAAATGATTTGTGGTTTCAGCATAATGGGGCGCCCCCACACTACGGCATTGTTGTACTAATCTACCTATCGAATGGCCACCAAGATCACCGGATTTGACCCCCTTAGCCTATTTTCATGGGGATATTTGAGAAGCAAAGTTTACCAAAATCGACCAAATAATAAAGAACAGTTAAAGAAACGCATAAGAAAGGAGATTGTGAAAATAACCCCCAAGAATATCAAAAACGTTAGAAAGAAATTCACTGCCTGGCTCTTTCGCATTGTATCATTTCTGAAGGTCATTTGAACATTTATACACTTGTGGTGCACTATTTGGAACCTTTGGTGTAGTAATGAATACTACTGGAGTTTTTCCCCACACCAAACCGTTATTTAAACATCTCGACACGTGTTTCGATTACCAAGTGATCATCTACAAGAGGAAAACCAAACTGATTGATCACTTGGTGATAAAAATACGGTTCGAGATGTTAAAATCACGGTTTGGTATTGGGACTAGACTTCAGTAATACTTTTTGAACATTTATTACAATTTTACTGTATTTTAACGAATTCAATTTCTCACTGTGTATAAATGAATATCGTTTTAATCATACCGTTGAATGGACGAATAGTAGACCTTTTGTATGAGTTGATGTGTTTCTGGATGTTTTCCAAAAGACGATAATTTTTAATAATATCGAGAAGTGAGTATTTGCCACATTTTAGGGATGAACAGTTCCATGACTCTTAACTATGCCTAGCTATCAGAATATGGATAACCAGTTATGTGGCATACTGAAAAGACTCTAGTGGATTGTTTGATATTGATGTTGTTGGATGTACAAGGTTCCACCCCAATGACTCTCCGTATGAGGATACTATATGCCTCCTAGGAGGCATATACGCACGTCTTCGCATTCATCACCGTCATTGTCATTTGCCATCAGTGTTTTTATTTTCGTACATTTCAATATAACTTGTTTTTCACTTCCATTACATCAAACATTTCGAATGTACAATTATTGAATATTTTTTCGTCTGGTAATGAATAAAATATCAAAATGGGGGCCGTACTAGGTCTTTGTTCTGCTGTGCAGCTCGCCCGCTCTTGTAGAAGCGCTATCTGCTCCCTTTGTTACTCTGCATATTCATCATGTAGAAAGTCAACATCCTCATGGATTATGTATACCGTTATGTTAGTTGTCGATACTATTGTAACATGAATCATATTGTTATCCAGGATTGAAAGATGTCTTGAAGAAGGAATAGTAGTTCTCTTGTAGATAACATAATTGATTGTCAAGGGTCAGTTGGATAGCTGGCAGTATATCGTATCTGCTTCATTAATGTTTTGTTTTGCTCTCCTGGTTTTGACGATGATTCGCGAAAAAAGTTCTATAGATCCAAGAAGTGGTATTCAAAATGGATTTTGGGGCTTTAGATTTTGGGCCTTGGATCCTTTTTTATTTCAGAAGGTTCATTTGGTCCGATTTGGATGTATTTTGGAATAATAGATGGCTTTGCATTCATCTTGATACAACTGATTTTGATTATTGGACTTTGCTTATTCATGGGCTGAGGCTTGGGCTAGAAACTGTGAAAAACAGAATCAAGAGGATGTTATTGTGCCCTCATTGGTATGACTGAAATCAACTATGCTGTCAGTATCACAGAAATGTGTTCTTCACTGAGTCTGGTGGATGTGATCTGAACAAATTCTTCATCAATCTCATATTTTGTCTTTCGGTGAGTAAAATAGCGATTTTGCCAGCGATTCAGGAAAAGTTTCCATATTTAGGTCTGTTACAATCTTCAGTGGTGTCTCTATAGGTGACTTATCTCATATCTTCAGCTGTTTCTAACTCTGCGAAAGAATGCAATCCTGGTCTATGGGATTCATTTGGAAAAAAGTTTTCTGGAGCACTTGATATCATTGGCTTGATATCCTGGATGTGCTGTGTTTTACATTTATCTCTGCGATCTGCTTGTAAACTATCCGAAATAACAATGAATAAAATTGAACAGTAAGAGGCTGTTGTTGAAATAATATATCTTCAACGAGTCAACGCAGACGATTACCACAATTGCCGAAGAGGTTATGTTGCGGTTTTTCCAACACTGTTGAATAAGATTTCACGAAGAATTGTGATTA
This sequence comes from Leptinotarsa texana, assembly GCA_015342105.1. NCBI lineage: Eukaryota > Metazoa > Arthropoda > Insecta > Coleoptera > Chrysomelidae > Leptinotarsa > Leptinotarsa texana. The sequence goes on along the minus strand of WOGN01007456.1, from coordinate 5,935 downwards.
AAATACGTTGAATAGCAGCTCTACTATTCAGCGAATCTTCTCCGCGATTGTGTGAAATATTAAACCAGCTACAATCAGCAGACGGGGCTCTGTAGCGTTCAATAGTTCGATATTTCTGATTCATTATGTGATCATATAAAGGAAAAAACAATATTATTCCGATGATGTAAAAAGATTTGTTAAGTCAGGCCAAGCAATCAGAATGTATGTACAGTTTATCACAATATAGTTTTTTGTTTCAGGTAAGTCCCCGAGAGAAATTGTGGAAAACGCAATTCAAAATATTGAGTGAGTAATATTTTTTCCTTTCAAGTTAATTTTGTGACCGAATCGTAGAAAAGGACTTTCTGTAATATCTAATTTGGTAACCATTGATCATAAACTGATATTCTCACTCATTTGACTTACACATAATTTTTTTTGAATATTCTCCAAAAAACAGTGACAATAATTTCGAAAAGAAATATTATTATCGCTATCACTCACAGTGCATTTGAGTGGGAAAGAATTATAATCAGTGTAATTTTTTTCTTTCAAGAATATTTATTTGCATATAAATAGAGTTGCTATTTTGAAACAAACAAAAGCTATTTGACTTTCTATTTCTTGCTCATCATACGGAAAAATTGTAAATTCAGAATAAAGGCATGAACTAATTGATTTCAATTACATTCCTTCACAAATATGTGTGGAAAACTGAAGAGTCGTATATTCTATAGTTCAAAAATAAAATGAAAACAATAATAAAAATTAATTGGCGCTCCGGGGCGCCAATTAATTTTTATTATATATCTCAATAATTAAAGAAAAATCAATTTTCCATTCCAGTCAAATGTTCATAGCAATGTGAATTTTTTGTTCGAATTGCAGATTTCATTTGATTTTCTATGTTGACAAGCTTTGTGAATATTCAGTAGATGATTCTTTAGAAATAAATAGGCTAGAACTTGAAGATTCTGAATATTAATTTTGGTTTCTGTTATTCAGTTCCTATTCACTACTATTTCTTGAGTAAAAAAACCTAAAAAAGTTTGATTTTAATTATATTTTATAATCACGTGGCAATTGGTGCAAAATATCGTTTGCTGAAGACATTTTTGAATTATGATAATACGGATTTTTATCTTCAAACTTGGGATGTTGTGCTTAGCCTAGCTGAGTAATATTTAGATTTTCATTTTGTGTTTGTGGAGCACACAGTCGGGCCATATTAACACCGACGAATTTGCTAAGATTTTCATACGTGGCAGTAGATTCTGTGTCAGAAAACCACAAGATTGATACGAAAACAGTAGAAAAATGTATTTCATAGATACATATTTACTACATATACGGTGGATTTCACTACTTTGAACAGAGTGTAGATTTCACTCTTTCAAACACTAGGACACTATCTCTAGAGCCAAAATAGATCTACTTCAAAAACGGTTGAACTGACAACAATGAACACATGGTTTTTCTGTAATTTTTTCTCAATTCACAATAGATATTTCTACCTTCAGAGTCTAATTGCATCACGATTTTCACGCTTGAGGCATTGTGAATAACACTATAATGAATAATGTTCACTTTGCTTCTATTATGATATAACAATTATTCATCACAATCACAAATAACATTTGTTTGTTCGTTTTTGCATACACCATGACGACTCTCATAAATTGATAAACCCAACGTCATTAATGAATTTATCTTTCAATTTTTTTTTTCATTTCAAATATCCCAATGTCATGTCAGTGATAAAATAAATAAATCAAAGTCATGATAATCAGTTGAGTTATTTTCGAGTTATTATTGATGTGACTAACACGATTTTGCGAATTTGTTTCATATATTATGATTTTTCGTCTCAAATTTTCAAACTATTCTGGTATTCCGGTAGAGATTAATGCACAGAACGCAATTTTTTACATATATTCTATGCAAATATTTGATTCCATCTGCTAGTTATTGAAATTTAAAAATTACCAGTTAATAATTTTTCTGAAAAAAGTTTGGTTGAATAGCAGCATCATATTTTTTCTTGAAAAAACAATTCTTTTCTTATAGAATTCTTGCTAAATTCTCTAAAAGTAGTTTCTTCGTGTTGCACTCAGGCCACATGTGACCCATTGTACAACCTCCCGAAGAGTTGTCCTCCTAGATCATCGTCCATTCTGTCCTTTTCAGGAAGGTGGACATGTCACTAGGAGACATCTCATTTATACAGGGTGTAACTAAATGAGTGTAAAACATTTAAGGAGGTGATTCCTCACCGACAAAAAGATAGGACATGGCTGTAAGGGGTGGGAAACGCAACCCCTAAAATTTATTTCCAAAGTAACTTTTTCTCTTATTTTTCATGAAAAGAGAAATGAAAATTTCAATGTTTTTCATCACTTTTATTTGTAACTATCGTTAATGCATAGAAATTTTCATTTCTCTTTTCATTATGATCTCCTACCACGTAGTAACGGCTACATCCATCAATATGTTGTCTTATTATTTGTTTACCATTTAAAACTTCATTTTCGATAGCCTGTTTTATTCTGAACAGAAAATGTCTCTTAGGTTTTTTTTCCAAAATAAACCAGTTCGCAGCAAAAAATTATTTTAGGAACAACTACAGAGATACAAATAGGTGAATAAATGTCATTACGATGTCATCGATGACATAAGCAGATCAAGCTCATTCTGTGACATTATTTCACCAGTGAGGATGGCAATATTTTATGTTAGTACAATTTGTTACCATTCATTTGAAGTAGAACTCATGTGAAAGATATCTGATTTTTATTCCACAACGAATGTTTGAAATACAAACTGAATAGAGAAAAATATCTGTATAATTCAGTGTTTACATAAAAGTATTCACAGACGAATGTAGTTTTTCTCGGGACAAGATTATTAATTTTCATAATTATCACAAATGAGTTGATGAAAACCATCACGCTATTGTCGAAACTAACCATCAAGAACAGTTTTTTCTTAACGTGTGGCTCGGAGTTATTGGGGATTATTCAATTGGGCCTCATACGTTCAATTTTTAAGAGAAGTGCATCCTGTACTGCTGGAGCAAGTTCCTTTGAGCGTCAGAAGGGATATGTTTTTTATGCACGATGGGGCTCCTGCCCATTTTCGTCAAGTAGCACGTCAGCATTTAACTGAAACACATTCAAATCAGTGGATAGGTTGAGGAGGACCACAGAACTGGGCCGCTCGATCCCCGGATCTCAATCCTCTCGATTTCTCTATTTGAAGCCATTTTCAGCATTCGGTTTATCTCCTGTTTACTTCTGTTCGCGATGTAGAGGACTTAAGAAACCGCATCATCGATGCGTGCAGGGTAATCAGGAATATTTGATCGAATACGTGGCTCAATGCGCCGACGTCTAGACGCATGCGTAATTTCTGAAGGTAGACATATTGAACATTCACTATGATTTCTAAATGTTGAGTGTCTTGTTATTAATAAATAATTTTTGTTTATTACCCTTTAATCGTTTAATGCAGGTACTAACTACAAAATAACAATAAATCCAGTTCGCATTTATGGCGATGTATCTCTGTAGTTGTTCGTTAAATAATTTTTTGCTGCAAACTGGTTTATTTTGGGCAGAAAACCCAAGAGACATTTTTGTTTAGAATTAAAGAGGCAATCGGAAATAAATTGAGTTGCGTTTTCCACCCCTTACAACAATAGGGTAAACCAAATAAATTACTGGCTAAGTGTCTTTTTGGTAGTAGAAATTGTCAGGTTAATTTCAATATTGTAAATTTTTCAGTGCTTGTGAAAAAAGTTGTTATACAAGTTTTATGTGCCCCTTTCAAGGGGCTGTATCTTAACAAGGGATGCTCCAATGGAGATTCTTTGTATGAAAGATCCTATCTTTTTTTCGATGTTTTACACTTATTCAATTACATCCTGTATATCCAGCTTATGAAGAAAATATTGTAATATTTTATAGTGTGCAAGGAGTATCAAATTGAAGCCCCAACAGAATAGTCGGATCAATATTCCTACAGACAACCAGACTGATGAGGAACTGATACCGTGACATTGTGAAAGGTGTGTAAATACATACGAAAGAATGCTTATCAAACTATTGAAGGAGACGTTTTCTATCTAAAAGCATAAAAAGGTTGTGATATTGTCTTTGAGAGAAGTGGTAATTCAATTAGGAATAGATCCTATTACAAATTACCAAGGAACCAAATGCCTAAGAGGGTTTCAGAATTGAAAAACACACCCAACAAAGTTAGAAATTCAATCAGACCGACTTTGAACACGAGTTAACAGGTTTCTGATCCTACACTTCTTGGAATATATGGTCCACCAACTATTGAATACTTGTGGTATCTTCTGAGGGTCAACAGTTTCAGTAGAGAATTGATCGAGTACCACCATTAATGGTTGTCAGAGTAAGAGAAAGGGCTTCACCACACAATTAATTTTTGTTTAATTGTAATGGATCAAGATTGTGCTGCTACCTGTGGACCATAAAACAAACTGGTTGGAAGTGTGCCATATTCCGATATTCATCTTCAAAATAAATAATAAGTTATTCTAGTTTATGTTTGACTTATTCAAATAAAACCTTCATTTTCTCAAAAAGCTGGTTTTGTGGCATGGCCCTTTTCTTACTGAGGCACTCAATTATAAAAAATCTGCATGGAAGGCGCGTCATTGAAAAACCCACTGTTTCGTTTCATAGTCCTTTCCCAAAGAATTTGAAGCGTTCGTGGATTCCATTGTCTATAGATTGATTCTACGTGCGTGGATTCAATCTATAATGTATTTGTCATTATTGGCACAAAGCAATCAAAGATAAAGGACTCCCTTTCAACTCTCAACAACATAGATACAAAGGTCGTTGTCTTCAGTTTTCTTCATACCATGAAGACGACTACTTAGTTGGTAAAACGCATGTCGAGAAGCGTGCTGCTTGTTTTGGAAAGAGTACCAAGAAAATACTGGAAGCTATTCATTAAGAGAACACACAACATTCTGGTAACAATTTACAGACGTTCCAAATTATTCCAAAAGAATATTTCAAACAACCAACAACGGATCAGTAGAAACTGATACAGCAAAAAGTAATAATAATGAAGGGGAAAGGGGAAAATATAGAGATAGAAAAGGGAATCAAAAACTTAAACCTAAACTAACTTAACCTAGCCTAACATACCTGTGACTTGATTGGTGGACTTGACACTACTGCGTGCTTTACTTTTGTGTGCGTGCCTCAAACCACCTGTGAAAGTGCAACCTAGATAATTGTGATTTTTGGGGAAACTTTCAATAACACTAACACTACTAGTAATTTTAAAAAACATAAATCATTCAATTCAATAAGCATGGTAAGTTGTTAAAATTGAATTTGGGAAAAAAACAGCATTCACATGAGAAAGAGCAATTAAAGTTTTCCAAAGCAGCGGTGTAAGCTCTTGGCTCCTACCGAACAATGTCTAAATTGGTAGCAATTCGCCAAAAATGACTTTCCTCAATAGGAAGATTTAACAAATTGTCTCTGGTCTGAACTCCTGGTCAAAGGACTGGCTTGAAAGGCAATGAGGCTGCTGACTTCCTTGCAATTTTCTAGGATTGGCTCACTTCAAGACGTTCATTTACCCTCTGGAGCTTAGACTACAGTGGGGATGAACTACGATGTCTAACAGGCCTTTTTACAGGTCACTGTCATCTGAATCATCATTTGCAGAGACTTGAATTGTCGGAAGATAGTATGTGTCGCCTCTGTTTGGAAAATAATGAAAAGCTGGGCACATACTTTGTGTCTATATTTCATCAGTTCGGACTTCCATTGTCTAATCTGATATAAAATGATTTGAAACCCTGAAAAAAACAATTACAAAATTAATAAGGTTAACCGAAAATAACAATTTTATTAAACAAAAACTAAATTTACTAAAAATTAACATACAAGCTATAACCAAA
>WOGN01007455.1:0-11823 GCA_015342105.1 Leptinotarsa texana | reverse complement strand
GGAACCTTGAGGTACTCCAACACTGACATACGTTACGTCAGATTTGGAATTCGCAACTGTAACAATCTGTTTCCTATCACTAAGATATGATTCAATCCACTTATTAGTAATACCACGAATACCACCAAAAGCAAAACTTAGCACATAATAATTCAGCTAAAATGGCAAAGGCAGGCGGGACAGCGCAGGTAATCAGGCCAACAAAGGTAGTGGGAGCAACTCAAGTAAATCGTGGCATCCACTCCTATAAATTAGGAAACAGAGGTAGAGTGAATCAGCTTGCAATAGGACACTTGGCTCAGCAGGGAGAACATAATCCGATTCGATAACGAAACGAAAGCGAGATACCAACAACACCAGTCTGGCCAACCAAAAGCAATTAAAGGACAAACGCAGAAGAAATGTTCTCTGTTTGATTCGGTCGTTACGTGATGAAGATCCACAGTAATTTCAAAAACTACACCTCACGATTTGATCTACACAAACTTTATTTGAAAAATATATTACAGTATGTTTTGCTAGCGCAGTAGCTCTGTCAAGTGATTTGAATACTCCAAGTAGTTTCTTACACTAATATTTATATACTTCAGGTAACCATAATTGAGACTACCAAATGAAGTTTGTGGAAATCAAATCGCTAAGAGAAGTTTTTGATTTGCGTTTGTTTGAAGTTGATTGATAATATTTCATGATGAATTTCACTAATTCAGAGTTCCATTGTCTAATATGTAAAATGATTTGAAATCTCCGAAACAACTGAAAAAACGAATTGAAAATAAATAGCTGAAAATAACAATTATATTAAGCAAAATAACCTGAAATGAAATTCAAACAAAAAATAAAGGAATATAAATAAATATGAATTGAAATAAAAAATGTTTCGAGATTCCAAGTTACGTTTGTTCACGACGTTTATATTGTTAGCATCTACAATCGTCTTCGGGTGATGATTGGGGTTGCACAGAAAACTGAGGTGAATTTCTTCCTTCATAAGCTTGACTATAGTCTTCTCATATTCTCGGAATAAGTCGCTGGTTCCGGGTCCGTACCGGGTATTCAACGTTTGTTTGAAGGTGATGACCCAGTCATCACCCGAAAACGATTGTAGATACTAACAATCGAAACGTCGTGAACTAACGTGACTTGGAATCTCTTAATATTTTTCATTTATACTTATTTGTATTTCTTCAATTTTTGTTCAATCTTTTTAATTCTACTTGTATTTTATTTCACTATTATTCTATTTCAGTTTATGTTTGCTTAATATAATTGTTATTTTCAGCTATTTATTTTCAATTCTTCTTTTTCAGTTATTTCGGGGATTTCAAATCATTTTACATATTAGGCAATGGAAGTCCCAACTAGTGAAATTCATCATGAAACATTGTCAGTCACCTTCAAACAAACGTTGAATATTTCTGCTCTGCTGATTTGAACAGTCATGATACTGAAAACCTTCAGTCATAAACGAAAATAAATGATAACAAACAGCCATATACAAAGGGCGTGTGGTTATTATTTCCCTACTATATGAGGAAAAAATATTATCTGATCAGAATTATGAGCATGAAATATACTTCGAAGTGTTGCTTATTTTTAGTTCATTTCGTGGTGTCGTGAATGATAAGCAAAAATATTCATAGAACCATCCAATTAGTGTATCATTAGCTGTATCATTAGTGTATCTATTAATAATCGATAATGAATTAACAATCCAATCCTAAACAATTTTTTAAGCTCGACTTCATCATTTGATGTCTCTATAAATATAATTATCTCAGAGGTACTAATATGTTTGTGAGCTAAGATTCACAGCATGTGTTATATTGTTAATAACCTTTGTTGCATTTAAATATCAAATAAATTTCAATTATATGTCATCCACTTAGAAACAAAATTAAAATCAACTCATTTATAGTTGGTTCTAGACTTCTATGGTGATAAATAGTGAAGTTGTACCTTGCAGAAGTGATATGCAATAATTTGTATGAACTCATGAGAGCTTTTTCCATAAGTTTATACAAATTCTTGAAACTTGGTTCAATTATATCATTGTGCACCTCAATACGAAACTTTCCTTTAAAGGTCCATACATTTCCTTTTCTATATTTATTTTTGGTCACTATAGCAGTTTTATAGAGGAAAATTGTCAGATCTTCTCTAATAGTAATTTTGGAAATTTTGAGTATATTCGTCATTTTGCGTACTGTTTCCTTTATTAAATAGGAAGCAAACTTTAACAAAACAACGTTTTCAATATAAGATGTTGAAAGAAAAAATTTTCAATTCGAATTCATTAACGAAAAACATTTGAACGATTTTTTCCATATTCTGTTCAGATCAGAAATCAAAACCATTTATTATTATCGTCAATACCACTAAATATTTCCTGCAATTTTATATCAATTGTGTCATTGAAATTGGGAGTTATTTGTTCAATAACTATTATTGATATTTGCCTCACAACTTCCTCTAGATTCGAGATTGAAAATTCGGATTGGGGGACGTTAGTTATCTCCTTTCTCGCGAACCTATGGAGTTTTACGAAACTAGTTCAGTGACAAATAAGGAAGGAAATAACTTCAGAGTTCTTAATAATGAAGCACAAATTGAAGTTTTGCATTGAAAATGCATTTCATCCTTATAAACTGCAGATTTTTCAAGAGGTCCACGAGGATGATTATGATAGAAGAATAGAGTTTTGTGAAATCATGTCTCATCGACTCAATACCACCCCCTATTCCTTTGTTAAACATCTGTTTTAGTGAATATTACTGGAGTTTTTTTTTTCCAACACCCAATCGTTATTTTTAACATCTCGACACGTGTTTCGATCATCTTCAAGAGGAAGATAAAACTTTTTTAGTGATGAGTGTTAATTTTTTTTTGAATGACGATGATACCAGACACAATTGTTGCTATTGAATGATAAAAAGCCACATATTTTTTGAAAGGGGCATACACAACATCCACAAAAAGTTAAGGGACTGGTATCCTTGAAATTGATATTACTGGTCCATTATTTCTGGAACCAAACTTTGCTGACAATCTGTACCTTGAAATGCTTGAAGAGACTGTCGATCCTCTTATTAATCACTAGCTAGAAACTCACATGGATGCATAAGGTGATGAACTTTTGCAGGAGGATATGTTCTATTTGCATCAGGACAGTGCTTCATCTCATTATTTTCTTTCCGTCTCGTGGTGGTTGAACCAAAGATTTCCGGATAGATGGATTCGCAGAAGGAGAGCAATTAAGTGAACTTTCGATATTGAAGAACTCAAAAGACGAATTATTTTGTGGAAAAAAATCCCACGCGTAAATTCATTTGGAACGGTGTCGCCTACTCTTCTTACCTTCTCTTTGGGAGTTGAACCACAAGGGCTACAAATATTTCTTCAAAGTGTCCCTCATGCCTATGAAATCAACCTGTTTATTCAATTTCTCATATTATTTACTAGAAGATATTAAGGTTGGAAATTTTTTAAATTCACACCCTGTATACAATAATATGAGCAGAGTATTCGAAATATTGATCATAACATTCTCATCCCGAAATTATTTGGTTTCAGAGTACATCACTTCAACATTGACCATCCCCTCATTTGAATGATCTTTCAGGTCAGCAGGTAAATTCTCCCCAATCTAGTGACAGGGAGACGCTCTTCCATTGCTGCAGGAGACAAATCGCACTCTCCAGCCTGAATAAACTGACAGGAATCCTGTAGAGACCCAAACTAGAATGTGTAGTCCTGAAATCGTTGCTGTACAACATTTTCTGTAATATCACCTGTAGCAATCATAATAGCATACTGAAAAAATTCCAGGTGATTGGTCGGTATCGAAGTTGAGAGATGTTGAAACCGTAACCATTAGCTATCCTCGTTTTTTACTATGCAGGATGAAATGTGTGTTTGTGTAAATGCAAATGGTGTGATGGAAAAATTATGATTTGCACATAACCCGGACGAATGGTGTTTATTTATAGATTCGTTTAATACAAGTTTGAAAGTCATTCTGCTCCATAGCGGCAACAAAACACCCTCTATTCCTCTTGCACATGCACGTGCCATGAAGGAGACAACCGAAAGTATGTCACTTATTCTGAATGCAATAAGTTTTAATACGTATAAGTGGCAAATATGTGGTGACCTAAAAGTCATATAGGTCTTCAGGGTGGATTTACCAAGTTTTGCTGTTTTCTTTGCATTTGAAATAGTAGGGCAACACAGAGCCATCATCAAGTAAAACAATGGCCTCCGAGAGAGAAATATATTCCAGGTCAAGCTAACGTGGAAAACATACCTTTTTTTAATCCCAAAAACGTGTTGTTACTTCCATTACACATTAAACTGGGGTTATTGAAAAATGTTGTTAAACCATTAAACAAAGAAAGTGATGCGTTTAAATATTTCAAACACGTTTTTCCATAATTAAGTAATGCAAAGCTCAAGGAAGGTATATTTGTTGGAACACAAATTAGAAAAATATTGAGTGATCAACACTGATCAAAAATAAGTATTGTTTTAATAGATGCATGAAGTTCTTTCAAAAGAATTGTTTCGGAGTTTTTAGGGAACTATTCGAAAACAATTGCAGAATGGGATGTCGCATATCTATTAAAATCCATTTCTTGCACTCCCATTGGAATTGTTTCCCTGAAAATTTGGGTGTTGTCAGCGACGAACAAGGGGAAAGGTTTCACCAAGATATACTGACAATGGAACAACGTTACTAAGGCAGATGGGATGCAGCGATGATGGGGGACTATTGTTGGTTCCTTATGAGAGAAAACGATGAAACATAAACAACAGTCAACATTTGCAAAAATATTATGCACAAACGACTACTTCATTTGAATGTTTTCTATGTGTATTGTGAATAAAGTCTGTTATCCTCAAAATATATTGTTTTTTTCCTGTTTTGATCTTATATTTTCCTATAATATTTTTGTATCAAATAGGAATAACTATAACTTAAAATCTTTACGTGATGGAAAATTTTTGATGTTGAAGTCGCATTCAGAAAATTCTGTACTCTCATCTGCAGCCATTATAATATCAGTCGCATTTTTTTTAATTTGTTGGCTAGTATTATTTTCAAGAGAAAAATCAAACTAAAGATACTAACAATGTTATCCTTATTTATACCATAGATACCTCTTCTAGGTATCAGTGCCTTAAGTGTCTTAAATTAATTTCACAATATTGCCACTAGTCCTGAATTGATTTAACAATGTGTCCTTATGTAAATCTAATAATTAAAACCCTTACCCTTTGGAATGATGTTCATCAGGAAGACGAATGGGTCAAGACTGAATTGTGGGATGATGGCATGAATGTCCTCAGACATCAGTACAGCCCTTCACGTGGACCTGGGGTGTTTGGATGAATATATTTCTCATCTTTTAACGGGGGACATGAGGGCCTTATTCCACAGAGTATCTGGGCCTTCTATATCCCTAACTAACTGAGTAATAATTGAAATATTATTTTAATAAGCTATATAGAATACTACCAGGTATTGGTCCACCATTGTTATTCATAACATTATTATGTTTACCTATTCTACACTCTCATATGCATCTAGTTGCCAGTTGTTGTTAACTTGCCTAACTGATTTTAATGAACTGATGTCTATGGAATGGTTTTGTTGCAAAATATGATGGGCTAAGTGGAAGACTTCAGGTCATTAAGATTAGACAGATAAATTAACAACAACAGGCATCTAGATGCATATGAGAGTGTAGAAATAAGTAAACATAATAATATTATGAAGGACGATGGTGGACCAATATCCAATAGTATACTATATAGCTAGTTAATATAATAATCAAATTATTAAATTTACCTGACTATTATATAAGGACACATTGTAAAATTAATTCAAGACTAGTAGATGAGACAATATTGTGAAATTAATTTAAGACGCAGGTAGAACTAGCAAAGGTATCTATGATTAAAACAAGGATAACATTGTAAGTATGTTTAGTTTGATCTATCTCCAGAAGGTGATCACTTAGTGATCGAAACACGTGTCGAGATGTTGAAATAACGGTTAGGTATTGGGAAAAAAACTCTAGTAATATTCATTACTACATCAAAGAGTCCAAACAGTTCATCACAATTATAGGCACGTTTGTTAATAAATTATATTTGATAAAAAATATGTCTCAAGTTATCTTATTTGAGTTTGCCCTATATTAACTAGATTAACTAGATTAACTGGTAATGTAGTTCACAATTGTATGTCACTGTTACATCACTTTAAACACAGGCCAGGAGACTTCATCATCAATCAGAATAACATTATGCAGATGATAAAAGACGTATTTTTGAAATAAAATATGGATGTAGGAGACTACAGATAGTCACTTTTTTCAAAAAATAATTATGAAAGTATATTTTTCTTATGAATGTACATATCTAACGAAATAGTGAAAGTGATTAATGAAATCACTATATTGAAGCGATTGTGTAGAATGCAACGCTTATTTATTTCATGACAAATTTTTGCAGTAAGCCTTCCGATTCACGATATATATTGTTTGGAATGATGTAACTCTGATAATGAAATTTTCTATTTCAATAAAGAAGTGACAAATATAATCACGTTTCACTCTGTTTAAAAAGGCTTTGAAAATTTAAATGGGAGTTCTTGAATAATACTGAATGCATGAAATTGGCATTGAGAACATGCAAATAATATGCAAGAAAAAATTGACCTATACCCTTTTATGTCACTTCCATTGTCACTTGTAAATTTTGATCAACAAACACGAAAATGATATCCACTTCATGTATCGATTTGGAGCTGTAAAGGTCAAAAGTGTACCTAGTAATATAATCATTTAGAACTCTAATGGTTTTGAGTGAAAATGACAAATTGTTCAAATGATGAACGAATCACTTTCAAAGAATACTTTGTGGATTTGGATTAAGTTGTTGTCATTTTCATAAAGCTCAGTATCCTACTTCAATAATTTCGTTCAATCTCAATGTTGAGAGCATTTAACTTGTGTTTATGAAACGGATTGTTCATTTTATGATGAAAAAAAAGTGATGATAAATAAACTTTTCATTGTTATTTATTGAACAATTGAAAGTAACCATATTGATAATGGTTTCCTATCGAATGATGTTTTGATGGAAATGAGTAAAGGAACAGGAGTGAATGACATACCACAAAGATAAAATGTCTTTATCATTTATAACATTATCCGCAACATGAATAATGGAAGATTTAGCAAAGTACAATAAGTATTATATTTCAATGTTAAACAGAATTGCGAACAAAACGTATCTCATACAATGCATGTAGCATGACAAATTTTATATGGAACAGACAAAAAAGTATGTTTCTTATTAGTCAGTGGGCTATGCTTGAAGACTGGCAGTAAACAAATCTGAACTTTGAACGTTCAAACCAGTCTCGGATATACCTACACAGTAGCTTGAATGGACTGACGCCTATCAGAAAATAACTACTCCTCTGGGTAATACCACCAAGGGTGTTGAATCATATTCGACAGACAGGAATCTTCACAAAAAATTTCCTGCATATGCAATTGGCAATACAATTGAAAGACTCGACCTTCAATTTTATAACAGGCACACTTGCAGACTGGTTTCAGGCTCATTAGCCAATCGTCAGTGCAAGACAAAGGCTTTCTATAATAGATCTAATATCAATGATATTCCATAATTGAAAATCGAAATTCTTCCAGAGTATTTCACTCCATCTAGTGGACGAGGTACTAACCAACTGCATATCCGAAATTTGCCCGATTCCTCTGAACAAGGAAGGAACACTTTTTTATCAATCAGTATAAAAATATTTACTGATACGTATGAAAATAATGTATAGAACAAATACAGTGATGCATTTGCAATAGCCAATCATTTTTATTTCCAAAATGCTAAAGTTGACATCTGAATATGATCATCAGAAACGAAAAAATATTCAAAATAACACAGGAAAGTATCATAATTTCATTATTTATATAATTAAAGTTTATCTTCATTTACATTAATTCAATCAATATAGCCAACATTCCACATTCATTATGTTCACAAATAAACTCCACTTCGACTTGAGATATAACTTTGACTGCATCATATGTATGAAAATTTTTTAGCAATTCGTTACTGAAGATTTTGTACTAATTTGTTAGGTACCGAGATATCTGTCTGTTTCATGATTTTTGACAAAAAGTATGCTGATATACTCAAGTGTTGGTACTGAAAATAAGTGTATTCGAATTCAGACTGAACTTGTCGAAAAACAAAACCAAAGAAACATAAGATGGCCAGGAAATCACAACAGAGAGTTTGACTGAATGTTTGATAATGCCAAATAAAAAACAAAGTTGTGAAAGAGATTCAAGAAAATATTCAAAAGGATCAGATTACTTTTCGAAAAATTTGCGTCAAACATAAAGAAATATAATTACTTTCCTATTCATTTTTTCTATTTATTTCTCCTTTAATATCATTTCAATTCATATGTGTGATGAGTAAGACAGTAGCCTGGCGGATTGACGTGAGTGGTTTGCTCGACACACTCAATCGACTGTTGTGTGAACCGGTGGATCGAATGACAAGGCCTGTCAATTGATTTTCACTTCCTATCGTCCAAAACATGTTAGGAATCACACGAAAAAGGTAAGACCTCGTTAGTCCCTAGCTTGCCCCCCCTAGGGGGGTAACAGCTGGTTAGCGGAAAGACAGATTCCAATACTTTTTTTAACAGTTAATTTGGACTCTTTTTCACAGGTTCAAAACAGAACCTTTTCTTGACAAGCATTTCAATTTTCTCATTTTATGCTATAATACATTACAACACATACACAATGCCTAAAGAACTGCTTCAACTAATCAGAACTACGACACTCTTTTAATTCAAGTTAAGCCAACCAAGTGATGAGCTATATCAATTCCATAACCCCAATTTTATCTATATTGATATCAGATAGATAGAATCCTCACTGTTTTCTACTGCAAGTCCCAGCCATTTTCAACTTAGTGATGTATAGAAGAGTAAACTATGGACTATGAAACGGGGAGCTTAGTCATTGTCATACTTATCCATTAAAAAACTTCGAATTTTTATTCGGTACCATGATGAGTTGTCGCGAATAAAAGGAAGCGTTGTCTAGAACTATTACACTATTCGCATCCAAATTTGGGATCAAGGACCATTCCTTGAAAATATTAGCTTTCATGTTCTTGTGATAATCAAAGTTATAGTCCTCAAGATTTTTTTTTACATAATTTCAAAGAATTCGGGACCCATCTTTTACTCCACCCTTTCGTAACTGTGTATTAGAATGAAATAAAACGCTTCCAGCTCACAACTACACATATGTTCTTAATTCCAAAACCAAACAACAACTGAACTCCCGTTTCCCACGGGTCGGTAGCTCATGTGAAAAAATGTATATTAAAAACCTTTGTTCTTATACATGATCCGATATCTAACAAGTGTCATACCAAGTTTCATCCAAATAGAGAATTTTTCGCTATTCTTGTCTGTCAGTTATTTGTTATGTAATTCCAATATTCTTCTACTTTCCATAACTGCTTGACGTTTGTTTATTATTTCAAATTTAAATCCTAGAGTCTTCATCCAATTCTGAAGAGTTTTGTCACAGCAACTCACGTTATGGCCGGAAGTATTCAATTTTCTCCTTATGATTTCAGTTTTAGAAATCTCATTGCTTTTGAAGCAGTCGTATATTGTTTTTTTTATGTTTTCATTAGATGAACATCTGAAGGTTTCAGTAATCCTGTATAACAGCGCGTCTTGCGTTCATATGGTTAGTTTTTGACTATTTTGTGTAAAGTTTAGAGAGGAATTTCGGTGAAATGTAATGTTGCTTGTAATAGTTTTTTTTCTCGAAACCAAACTTGAGATGTAGATTTTCATATACATTGAAACATACTTTCTGTGTTGCAATACTCATATTCATCCGAATCTTTTCACGGGTATCTCTTTTCGCATTGTTCATCATCGCTATTGGAATCACTGCACTGAAAAAAGTCTGAGTTGCTATCAAACTCGTTATGTCTATTAGTACTTGTCTAAGGCCAATACATTTCGAAAAAATAACAAAAAATTCAAGTAATTATAACTGCACCAATATCGAATTTCAACACTCAAATCGCGATCAGTTCCTGAACTGAACAAGACGGCGATAATCATCCCCGCATTCCCGATTTTTATTCGTCACCGTAACATGACTTGAAATTCAATTTCATGACTCTTCAGCCAATCATATTACTAAAAATTATCCAATACGAACCGCCAATTCTGGAGTCCACGTGGACTAGTTCGCAGCCGGTTCATTTACTTCGACTATATCACTTATTATGTGTGTCACAGTGGCGGAAGAAACATTCGCTACTTCAGGTTCCATTTGTCCACGGCCTTACAATCCAAAACTTTGGATTTTTCATTTAAACTATGAATTTTGATTCAATAGGAATGAATATGAATATGCTTCTGAAATAATTTTTTTCAGGTTGTGTGAAATCTCAAACTCGTAAAAGAATATTAAAAATTTGCTCCACCACAAAAAAGCCAAATATTTCTATACTAACAATTATAGAGTCATGATACTGAAAACCTTCAGTCACGAACAAAATCCTTGAATAAATGATTATAAACAGCAATACACAATAGAGATGTATTTATGATTTCTCTAATATATGGAGAAAATATAATAATTATTATTGTATTATTAATATTTTATCAAAATTATGAGCATGAAATACACATCGATTTGCTGTTTATTTTACGTTTAATTTCGTGCTGTTGTGAATGTGAATCAAAAATATTTAAAGAACCATTCAATTAGTGTATCATTATCTGTTTCTATTAATATCTGGAAATGAATTTACATTCCAATTCTAAACTATAGGGTAAACTCGACTGCATTAGTTGATGTCTCTATATTTATAATTATCTCAGTAGCACTAATACGTTTATGAGATTCATAGCATGATTTAAATTGTTGATAGCCTTTGTTAAATTTCAATATCAACTTCAAAAATCTCAATTCTATATTATCCACTCACAAACACAATAGAAATCAACTCATTTTTAGTTTGTTCTAGACTTCTATGGTAATAATTAGTAAAACTTTAGCTAGTAGTTATATAGAAATCTAGTCATATATAAATCAAATTATTCATAGTTTGCACTAGACATATATGATAATAATTAGCGAATTAGTAGCAAGTAATAATATATAGTAGTGATATGCAATAATTTTTTCAAAGATCCAAAACATCACAAACATGGTTGTTAATGAGTTTCGCTGTAGTTTTTCAAAGTCATCGTCATCTTTGATGTATTCATATAACTGATTGACAACGAATAACAAATAAAATTGAATTCATTGAAAACAATTTCTCACCACTGGAACAAAAATTCTGTTTCATGCGCGCGTTTAGCTAACCGAGTTATCATTAAGGAAACATATTTTTAATAGTTTCATTTCACACCAAAGGATCTAAATTTTGTTTATCAAAATTTGATACGTTTAACAAAGATTTTTTTATTGGTATTCTGTGAAATTCAGTCTTTATCATGAAAACTTTTCGCAAGTTATCAGCTATAATATCCCAAGGACATTGATAACTAACGAAATAATTTTATCACAGTTTTCGAAAGCACGTTATTTGGTAACATCCCGACGCCGAAGGCGGAGGGATGTTACCTAAAATAACGTGCTTGAGGAAGTTGTGATAAAATTATGAGTTATTTATCAATGTTCGAGGGATATTCGGTGAGAAAATTTTTTGCAATTCGAACAAAAT
>WOGN01007454.1:0-11823 GCA_015342105.1 Leptinotarsa texana | reverse complement strand
GGTATTTTGTAGTTAGTACCTGCATTAAACGATTGAAGGGTAATAAACAAAACTAATTTATTAATAACAAAACACAACATGTGGAATCACCTCCTCAAATGTTTTACACTTATTCAGTTACACCCTGTATATCGATGTAAATCAAGTGATAACTTTCATTCTTTTCTTTTCTAAACCTTTCCCCTTCTTTTCACTTTTCTCTCAACAACGATACCAAGCAATGCTTCATGCGGCTAACTCTTTATTTATTTGTAATACTGACATTGGTTACTGTAGTTATTTTTGGCAAATAATTATTATTGTTATTGTTATAATTATAATAATATTATAACTTCAACTCATCACCTCAAAAATCAAGAGAATATTACAAAAAGATACAAGGTTTAGAAAAATTCTTACTCAAAGACAAGACGCTCGACGTCAACAACACCGGCCACGGCAGCACCTCCCAATACAACGTCTCAACGCCCATCAGGAACAAGCCCAGACACAGAGGCCACAGAAAGGCGGCGTTGAGCATGCCGATCAGGGAGAAGAAGAGCGCCACCTGGCCGTACGTGGCTTCGCCGACGATCTTCCTGAAGAGCACCTTGTAGACGGCGGAACCGGCCGCCGCCGAAGTAGCAAGCACCACCCCGCCAAGGGTGGGGCTGCCGGTGATGCCATCCATGTACGCCAGAAGGGCCACGCCGGTGTCGCAGATTATCACAGCCATAATCTGGAGAAAAAAGTATTATTTATTAAGTAATTTGTTATATCGTACGTTTACAGGTAAGTCTTCGTTCATCTTTAGTTCGCAAAAGTTTCAAGTTTCGTCAATAGATCAACGTCGTTGCCTTCGTAGATGCGGTAATATTACAGCACAGTTGTATAACGACTGAAATTCAGATAAGCATATCTCTTTGAAGAAGACCCATCAAATAAAATAATGGGAAACGAAACTATGGAAGGGAATTATCTACAGTTTCTGGGATTAGTCGTATGAGAATTCGAAGAATTCTACCCCTACAAAATTCATCTTGTGCACAAAAAAATGAAGATGACTTGGACAGACCTTTATAATTTTGTGAGCGGATAGTAATAAACACGAATGGTAGGTGGATCGTTTAAGACGGTCAGTGGAGTGGCCCGCAAGGTCACCAGATTTAAATACATTATATTTTTATCTCTAGATGACTCACGTCAACAGATTATTGATAATTTCCGCAACATTACACCTGAAATGCTTCAGAGCGATATATTTTTTCACTGTAGGGAAGCAGGAGTCCAATATTTTGAACACATGTCTTGACGCCTCCTGACACCAAGCTCTCGGGTGCTCTGCACCCGTTGCACTATTGATGAAGCC
Organism: Leptinotarsa texana; assembly: GCA_015342105.1. Classification (NCBI taxonomy): domain Eukaryota; kingdom Metazoa; phylum Arthropoda; class Insecta; order Coleoptera; family Chrysomelidae; genus Leptinotarsa; species Leptinotarsa texana. The sequence continues at coordinate 10,475 of WOGN01007454.1, read as the reverse complement.
GCCCCTGCTATCCTCCGTATATTTCAATATAAACCCCGGATGTATCCAACACGCCAATATATTTATATTATTTCATATCTCTTCGAAACCGTAAAACTTCACCCTCGTAAATATAATATTTGTATACTTACTCTTATGCCGACGAATTGCTCGTGCAAGATGACCCAGGAGAGGAGATATACAAAAGAAACGTTGGTAGCGAAGAGAGCCATGACGTCAGTCGCCAGAAGTATCCTTAAGGACATTATATACATGTAATTCGTTCCGACCCAAAGGATACAGAAGAGGCTGCAGCGCGTCATGAATCTCACTGGAAATGAAAATTGGGATATTATTGTTAAAAATTCAGTAGGACCTGAAATGAATATAGCAATATCTCCAGATTTTGAGAGGGGTTGAAGTGCCGTTGTTTGTGACCTCTCTTTTGTGCACATTACAGGAAAATCTATAGGAACATTAAAAAATCAAGTGGATATACCTCTAATCATTATTTGGTAAAGTGAAAAATAACTAACTACATCAAAAATTGGAGTATTGGATGTATAAAGTGTTTTGTAATAACGTGCTAATATTCAAGGATGTTATTTGGGGGTCCATTTTAAAAACAACTTCGTATAGCCTCATGACCTAAAAGTGCTACGTTGAAAAGTTAAGACCTTCAGAATATATATTTTTTCTAAAATGCATTCAAAAATAGTCTCCTTGAATGTAAGGATGTTATAAAAAAACTGGAAAAATTGAAAGTGAAAGTGTTTTATTTCAATACACAGCTCAGAATAGACAATCTCCTGTCAATCAATAAGCGCCAACTTTAGGTTCCAGGACATCAGCTAAGGAAACACATCTTCACCGCCAGCAGGGGGATGCATATCTAGATCTAGAAGTGATTTCGAATTGGGGTGAAAGTAACCAGGTTCAACTGAATGCCACAAGAACCCAGACATCGGTTTTCTCCAAGAAGATAAATGTCCCCAATCCGGATATAATAAAGTCAGGTCAGACAATTCCGCTTTCTGCACCGATAATTTTGTTAGGGGTTAAAATGGGCACCAACATATCTTGGCACAATCATGTCGCTGGAATTGCTTGGAACGCTGTTCCGAACCAGAAAACTGTACACACCTCTGCAACATTTGATGCTTTATAAAGCTCAGAGAACAGCCCTTCTTTCGAGTATTGTTCTCGTGTATGGAGCTCTGCCCCCAAACATACCCTGAAGTAGCTGGATTCCATCCAGAAAAGAGTCATCCGCCTGATTGGAGAGCAAACATCACGTGCAACCTTGATAGCCTGGAACATCAAAGAAAAGTTGCAGAGTTGTCTTTCTTCTATAGATACTTTCACGGGAAGTGTTCAAGTGACTTGGCATATTTGATTCCTCCAAGAGCGGTACATATCAGAAATACCTGACGGAATGTGATTGCTCATCGTTCTGAGGTTCAACTCAGTACACATCGAACTTCACTTTAAGAACTCTATCATCTGGAGAACTGAGTTTATGTGGAATACACTTCCTGAGAACGTTTCTCCAAATGGATTTAATCTCCAGCGATTCAAATGCAATTTGAATCTGTTTACGTAACAAGAACGAAAAAGAACACTTTCGCATCCGAATTTTTTATTCCTTCAAGTATTCACATTTAGGAATCTATAAAATAACGAATTCTATCTATTCCGACTTTGAATTATTCCAAAAAAGGCCTAGAAAATATCAGTCGATTTAGACCCGAAAATTTTATAGTGGCAACACTGAATAAGGTTACTGTAATCGTCCATTTGATTAGTTCGATTCCAAAAAGATGAATTAACGACAGTGCCTTTTTTGCCTTTTTTTGTACTCTATACACATACAAAGTATGTAAAGCAATAAAAAAATATCCATTATTTTTGTAGCTCCATATCTCAATGAATATTTATTCTACTATGTCGTGGTATATACTGATCGATAGAGAATTTTGTACTCTATATACTATTTTCAGCTTATTACTATATGATGTCGTTAAGCAACTTTCGGCCAAAAATTTTTTCTACGAATTCAAACTGAACCAAAGTGTGGTTTTTGATGGTTTTAATGGAAGGGTCAAAAAGCTTGATTGAAAGATTGACAGAAATTGGCACGTTTGCTTTTGCGTAACCAAAACGATTTTTTTTCGAATCGTCATGTGTGATGTAAATTGGAACCTCTACGACAAAAGGACTCGTTCGGGACAGCGATTGGAAACCACTGAGCTCAGCGGTTGATTCACTATGAATTTCTGCAACTAAACCAAACCATCACAAAAAAGTACAATTGTGGGGAAATCGACGACATGTACCAAAAATGCATCGGCAGCAACCGGCACCGGTCAACAGAAGAGGTCCGATCCTGCTCCACGACAACGCCCGTCCGCACGTTTCACAAGTCATTGTCTGAAAATTAAACAAATTAAGCGTCGGAGTTCTACCTCACACACCATACTCCCCAGACCTCTAGCCAACCGATTACCATCTTTCTAAGTACTCCAATAACTATTGTCACTGGTAGAACCCTCGCCAATCAGAACCAGACAAAAACGCCACTCGTCATCTTCATCAAATCCCTAGCATGCAATTTTTATGCTGACGGAACCAATAGACTTGTGTTTCGTTGGCAAAAGTGCACTGATTCACATGTCGCTTAATTCGAATCAATTGAGTAAATATTCACTTAGATATTACATTTCAAAGTAGACTGATAAAAAGAGATAAAACTTTTGAAACAACCCAATACGTTTCGGCTTCGGCTTTGAAGCTGAAGATGCAGTTAGTATGATCACACTGAGGTCTCAATCTGCTAACGCTCTCAGGTAGTGAAATCCTTCTAGTGTTTTGTAACTGGACGCCGGAATCCAATCTGACTACACTCCAGGTCTCATCAATATTCTTCATAAGAGTCTCAATCTGTCGATTTCCAAGCGAAGACTTCGCGGGGACAAGTCACAAAACCCTAAAAGTCACTACCCGAGGAGTAGACAGATGTACACTTCTGGAACCCAAATACAAGTTTTAACGAACATCGGAACATCTGGCAAAATTATACGGAAGAATAATCATCGACTGGACTATAGCTTGACTTAGACTCACCTGGCGTGAATCCTTTGTCCCTGAAGTCTCTGATGCTTTCCAAAAGGATATCCGACATCGATTCGCATCTTCTGTTGCTCAGACGACAGAGAAAATATAATGGAAAGAACAGCATCGTCCAGTTCGTGACGAACCAAGTGGTGAAAAATGGGGCTTGATACGATACGGTCTGAAAAGTGAAAAAGGAAAACGACTGGAACGTGTCTACGATAGATTGAATGGCGAGGTCGGTGAAACAATAGATGAAAAATTCCGGAGAAATAAAGTCAATCCGGTTCAGTGAATTTAAAATCCCTCTAGCAGTAATATCTTTTTCAAACAGAATGGATTGCAGCAATCTTTTATGCTTCATATCAACAAACTAAACATGCTAAACAGCTGGAACTGTGAATATATATTTGAGATCGGAAGTATGCAAAATTTTGAAAATATCTGTCCTAATAAGAGTATATTGAAGTAGTGACCATCATTCTCTACAAACTCTTTTTATGAATGTTGCCCAAAAAATAAGTCCGCACATAAAAAAAATATTATTTTGCTTATACACCTGTGATCTAGTTTCTGTTTTAAGACATTGTAATTCACATATATATGCGGATGACACACAACTATATCTATCATTCAACCCTAATGACGTTGCTACTGCTAATGGAAAATTGAATGAAGATCTAGCTCGTCTTTCAGCATCTGAAGCTCATAACCTCAAAATCATTTCAAACAAAACTAATCTGCTTGTTTTTGATACTAATCGTAGCTTGGTGGAAAGATACATTGATATTGTTATTGGTGATACAGTAATATGCCCCATGAATGTGACAAAACATTTAGGTATCGAAATGGACGTAAATTTAAGGTTTACAAAACTTATCACAAAATGTGTTCAAAGAAGTTATATAAGTTTTTGAATGCTTTATTCTCATCGTCATTTATTATCAATATGTATGAAAATAAAATTAACAAATGCGTTTGTGTTGAGTCATTTTGCATATTGTGATGTAGTGTATGGTTCATGCCTGGATGAAAAAGACATTTTTAAAATTGAAGGAGTTGAAAAATCATGTCTTAAATAAATTTATATATGGTAATAGAAAATATGACAGAATTTCATATAAACTTGAGGAAACCAATTGGTCAACTATGAAAAATAGACGTGTTTTACACTCGGCTACCCTCTTCCATAAAATATTAATAAACAAATGTCCATCATATTTGTATAACAAAATGAGATTTCGTAGCGATGTATACACTTTAAATTTGAGGTTTAAAGGGTTACTTTCCTTCAGTTATAATCTATATAGTTTGTATAATAATATTTCACAAGAATATAAAGTTAGTAAATCTTCCTTATTTAAGTGCTGTCACAAAAAATATCTCATCGCTGCTCAATCAGAAAGTCATTGATTTCATAGATTTTATACTTCTGAAAAATGTTCAGTATAAACATTCAGCATGTTTTCTCTCCCTCTTTTCTCTCTTCTTCCTTTTTTTCTCTTCTTTGTTTTGTTGTTTCTCTAGTTTTATTTTCTTCCAAACTAGAACTAAGATCAACAGGACCCTTCTGGGACATGTTGTTTCTAGCCTCATTTGTAGTTTTTTTATTACTTTTATAGATTGAATAAGTCTTGTGTTAATAAATATTATTATTATTATTATTATTATTATTATTATTATATCAATTTAAGAAAAGGTATCATTTTGACATTTTCTCCTCCTGAGTAATCCCTCAGAGGTAAAAACTATTTATATCTATTTCACTCACGTATACTGTTTGTACTATTGTCATATTGAGGCCACTAGTGTCATAAGGTATTAAAACGGGATCTGCGTCGGATTCTGGGTCCTTGGGTTGCCTCAGATAAAGGTATTTTATACAGTGTGTTGCTCCGACCCAAGATGCTGTCACGCATACTGTCACCCATATTCCAAAGTAGATCTGAAAAAAGGGCACGTTGAATTTCTCATAAAATAAACATGTGCAGAAAATTCAAATATAGAATAACAAATTGTTGCGTGTATTTTCTAATAGTACGTAGTAGTAAGAAACTTCCCAAAAAATACACATACACACAAAATTAACAATTTTTTCTGTCAATATGTTATTTGGAAACATCGAAAAAATATTGATAGTATTCTAGTAGTCAGTAGATTCGATCTTGATCTTTTCTATTATAGAAGTGTGTTGTTGAGTGACACGTGTTTAAATTCATGTTCCTTGATTCCACCACCGATACTGAAATTTGACAGAACTAGTGCAATGTCAGAGCGCCTAGAGGGCAGAACTAGTTTTACCAATGGAAAACTCTTCATTATTTGAATATAAACAAAATGGTTGACAAGTTTTTGACTCGACTCAAGTTTTCTATAGAAACCTGAAAATTATAGCAGAGAAACCCCTTTACATCCTCAAAAAATTTACGCATAAATATTGTTATCTATCTACGTTCAAGCGTTCAATTACTGTTTTACGACGTTTCTCGAATATATGTTTTCCGTTTATAAAATAACACGCTACACTTCTGACTCGTTCAAATCCTATCACGCTACGTGCATAAATTGTCTCCTCGAAGTATTACATGTTCGTCGTGTTTTGTTTCACGTTTAACGAGACAAATTTTATGGACTCTTCGTTCACCGACAGCTGAATGAATGGACGAGAATAGAACTATTTTCGCCATTCATGATTATCTGATGTGGGAGGGAAGTAAGACTAATAATAGATGTTATTTATAAATAAGCAACTGATTTGTGCTGAAACAATTATTTTAGCTGATGTTCTTAACTGTAATCATTAGTTTATTGAATTATGTTCTTCAAAATAATTACTGAATAATAGTCTGAAACTTGCGATGCTTGGGCAACTAGACATTAAAATTAATGCACTGTCAGTTGTCTACATTATCGTTACAATTTGAATTTAACTCTGAGGGAATTTGCTATTTATTGAACTGTTTTTTATTCGCCTGTTTTTCTTTCGAACGTTTTGCCGACTGATTCGAGTTTTTGAGAGATTTCCTTATTCAAATTGTAAAAATATGTTAGACATATCTTGAGTAAATGAATCCTGAATAAAATCAAACGAAATTGAATAATGTATAATTTGGCATTCGATCATCTCCTTTCAAGTAAGGCGATGTGAAAAATAGACAGTTATCATTATTATAAAAAATAATCTCATTCGATATCTGTCAAAAAATAGAAGAAAAAACTGGAAGTTATTTTTTTAATTCTGAAGACGAAGACAAATATTGACTTTCGAAACATTAAGATATGTGCCAATCGGTACATATTCTTGTTACACGAAATAAAAAGATTGTTATTTTTAATTCGGCACTGGTGTCGAGCGGGTGCAGAAACTGATTTTTAAGATTTGGCAACATGTTTGTTTAATTAAAGTACAATAGTATTCCGTCCGACGGCGATGCCGAATTAGAATTGTCAACAATCAATTGTCAAACAATCAAAATAATTCAATACATATAATACTCATAAATAGTAAAATGAAGTAGTCCTCTGATGCTTGTGGTGGAATAACTTTGATGGTTGTCTGCAATAATGGTTTCAATGTTTATTTATTTAGAAGGAAGAAACCATATAGGTGGCTAACCTAATTACATGTTTTCCATACCTACAGTTATAATGTGTAGATCTATAGAAAAAAAAGTGTTCATTAGCAATCCTGATGTGCGATAACCTGAACTAGAAAATAACTTGAGAATATTTATGAAAGAAAGTTTTTGGCTTTCTGCTACCCCATCTTGATACAAAAAAAAGATGTGGGAATCTTCCAAAGAAAGGAAGGAAGTAATCAATTAGAAAATAAGTAACTGTATACATGGATGTGTAGATCATTCAAAGAAGTAACTTTCAGACACAAACTGGAAGTAAGCCCTCCTGACAGCTACTTTCATATAAACATTGACTTACACGAAAGAAAAAATTCTTTCGAAACAAATACTTTTATATGAACACTATACAAAAGATACTTACCTCTATTCAGTTTGTATTCCAAACATTCGTTATGGAATAAACGCAGATATCATTCACAGGAGTTCTACTTTAAATGAATGGTAACAAATTGCACTTACATGGAACACTATCATCCTCTCTGGTAGACATGGATATTTCGCCGTAATACACTTGCCTTAAAACTCTTCAGTACAAAATTGGATAACATTATAGAAAATACACACAATTCATCCATGAATTATAGTATTTCCAATACCAGTTGGAACAGCACAGATAAGGAATTCCCGCCTCGACATAGGCGTCGGTATATTATTTTTCAATGGTAGTTTTTCAGTTAATTATTCTTACAATCATAGCAATTGATCACCCCATGAAAAAGTTATCTCAACGGAATTTTTCCCCCATGGGTAATTATGAAAAACTTCGAAATTTAAGGTAGCTGATTTCCGTGTCGAAAACTCTAAAATACAATGAAAACACAAATAATCACACCAAATTCTTGTCAAACGTATATTTGCAAAAAATTGAGGCCACCAAAATTGCTAGCACAATCAAAATTCTTCCTCGCTATATTCGGATAAGGTGAAATCATCATAGAGTTGAATAACGATCCGATCCATAAGTCCGCTTTTTAATCTATCGTTGACAAATTAATTTGCAGGTAATGGTTCCACTAGTTAATTACCGGAAAATTAATTAGGATCATCATCATTTAACAAAGTCAACATCGGAGCAAAAAACTTTAGGTATATAAACAGCTAACCCTGGTCTTTAGATTCAATATCAATTTGCTTCTCCTGAAGATGCTTACCTTGTTAGCAAAACGCGCGTCGAGTTCAAAAATATCAGTTTAGTGTTAGGGTAATTGATCTCTAGAAAAAGTTTTCAAAAATCGGTTTGCTAAACCACTCACTACCCTTATTTTCATTGCCGTTCCAATTGGGAATGGATAGATTATACGATTTTTAATCTCATGGAATAAGTTTGATCTCCTTATGTCATCGATGATATCGTAATGACACAGCCCTGTATAGAGTTACTTATTTTCAAATTGATTACTTCCGCCCTTTCTTTGGAAGATTCCCACATCTTTTTGTCCCACAAGTTATAAATAGTGGATACTCAAATTCAAAATACCTATAGGGTCTTTCAACAGGATCTTCCGACTTGATAATGGCTATCTTGCTGTAGCTACATCTGTCAAATTAGTTGTCATTTGTCAAATCACCATTGACATATATAGCATTTAACATGTACGGTCGCCATAATCTTCCTACTGAGGGAACTATTAGCTATGTAGAGGATACATTTGAACCCACTTATCGCCGTTGTCTGTGAGAGTGCAGAAGAATCCGAGGCACAAGACACTGCCTTTACTTTGCGTGACCTGGGCCTCCTCCCGTACAAAATTCAACTGACCCAGGAACTGAAGGTAAACTACCATTGACAACGACGTTTGTTCGCTGAACGGACTCTGGAGCAGTTGGCAATGACGCCAGTTTCTGGATGAATGGGTGAGTGAACAAACAACATTGTCGAATTTGGGACGATACCAATCAACAAGAGATCCAAGAGCGTCCAATGCATCCCGAAAAAGTCACTGTTTGGTAAGGGTTTTGGGCTGGCGGAGTCATTGCTCCATATTTTTTTGGGTACGATGTTTGCAAGACAAACACTGTCAACGGTGAGCACTATAGGTCGATGAATACCAACTTCTTTTGTTTATAATTGGATGATCTGGACACCAACGACATGCGGTTTCAACAGGACGGCACTACATGCCACGCAGCTCATGCCACATTGGATATTCTGCACGATAGATTTGAGGGCATTGGTGGCACACTATAGAAGTAAACATCAGTAAGTTCACTATCCGCTACATTTGGATCAAGATTCCTCACCTCGAATTTTATGCGCGGCCGAACTACAGCGCAACCGACTGAATCTGAGGCGTTTACCAAGCGAGTCAAATTGAGGCGTGGAATATTATTACAGAGTGAGTCGTTGTAAGTGGTGGTTTTGTATTTGAGGAAATTTGTGTCTGGTTTCAAAATGAGCAAGTGTCAAGCTGTGGGTTGCTGTAATTTGAAGGGTGATGTCGGCATTCATTTTTTTCGATTTTCAATTGACGAAAAAAGGTTTGTTTTTCTATTATTTATTATGTAAGATTGAAGTAATGAACATTTAACGAAAATCATAAAATAAATTGTTACCAGAAAAGATCTCGAAGTGACTGTAGAGCAGCCATAATCATTTACTGATGAAAAAAAATATTTAACATCTGCTGAAATGTAGCAGAAACCATTTTTTTGATGACTTTTTGAAATTTGATGAATATACAACGAACAAAAGTCATCTTGAACAACTTTACAACTTGGATAAGGAAAAGCAATATAGACTAGCACCCAGACTTACTGATTCTCATTTATTTCCAACTAACTTTCAAAGGATGAAGGTTGAATTAGCCAGTCAAAAGTTTTCAGTCATTGGGTAGCTACAGCGATGAAAACCTATGCCATTTTCAATCAGATACCATCATCAGCAATAGGAACGGCTACATTCATTGAAAAAAAGGATAAAGTGTTTTATATTTTAAATTCAAATAGATTTGACGGTGTGAAAGATTACAATAAACTTTTTTTAAACATCAAAACAAATTGATTTTCTGAGGCACCAGTCAATCTAATAATAACACTGATGATCTTCAAACAAGACTCAACCTCTGACGGAAGCAAGAAACTCTTTCGAAGGTTCGAGATATGAGAGAGAGGAAATTGGCAAATCAAGATCTTCGGATGATGTGGTGCTGCAGGTTTTTCCGGAATTTCCAGCTGAAAAAGCAAATGCGCCAGTGGAATAAATGAAGTCGCCCCGGAGCGGCAATTAATTTTTACTGTTGTTTTTATTTTTATGGTTGTTTTATAATATTTTAGAAAATTAACTGTGATATCGAAAAAAGGAAAAAACACGACTGGACAAATGAGATTCATTGAGGGGTGACAGATAACAATTTAGGCATTTCTGCAACTTTGGGAAAACCTACATAGTGAAGGATACTCCTACATATTGATGAGGAATATAAATCATGACTGTGTTGAAAATTATTTTGGTAAACTTAGAAATAATTGTGGAAACGCCAGAAACCCAACTCCTATTCAAATTACCAGAGCTTTCAAAAACACACATATGCAGAAGCAACTAACTGTCTAGAAGATACTAATGAGATTCTATCTAGTATTACAGATGCAGACATAAATAGAATGAAGATTCCTGTGGAAGTTCCAAAAAATCCCTATAAACCTTTGAGAGTAGAGAAAAATGATTATAGAACTCTAGTCACCCCAGAAGGCTTGGGCTATATGTTTCTGGATATCTTTCGAGAAAATGTTCAAGAAAACTTTCATGAG
>WOGN01007453.1:0-11823 GCA_015342105.1 Leptinotarsa texana | reverse complement strand
ATAGACCAATAAACTTTTTCAATGATGATTTGCGCCAAATGAGAAATACATTGAATACACTTCAAACAGTCAGCATCTCTTCAAAAAATCCTAAAGATAAAGCTATTTTCGTAGAATGCAAACGAAGATACCAAAGTGAAATACATTTGGCAAAAAGAAACTCCTACGACCATTTTATTCAAATGTCAAATAACAAAGTCAAAGATACATGGAGACTGATCAATTTTGAACGGAACTCTTCAAATATAGTCAATAAAATACTACTACTATCAATCGAAATGAATTTAATATATTTTTTCAAATATAGCCGAAAATATAATTAAATCTCTTCCAGCATGTAATACCAGTACATTAGACTATTTAAGTAGTGTTTCCAAACCGTGTGATTCTTTTTTAATGCTTCCTGTGCTTCATGAAGATGTAGTGGAGGCAATTCATAAACAGTCGGATCGTCAAAGAAACTATAAGTATTCTTATAGAACCTCTAACAGTTCTCATAAATTCCTGTTTCAGTGAATTACATTTTTCGGTTGTATTTAAAATCAGCAAAATAATACTCATTCACAAAAAAGGGAAAATCGTTGAAATTATCGTTAAAGAGCGATTGATGCTATATCTGAATAAATACAATATTATACATGAAACATGAACTTCTTCAATTTGGATTCATCACAAATAGATCCACCACCGACGCAGTGCTTGAAGTCATCCAACAGGTGATTAAAAACGTAAAAAATGAAGACTATACGGTTCTAACATTGTGTGATCTGACCAAAGGTTTTGTCTGTGTTAACCTTCATTTACTAATAGAGAAACTTGAATATTATGGTGTCAGAGGATCAGCTTTGAAATTCTTCCAGTCATATCTCTCATCTAGAAAGCAGACAGTATACATAAATGGTAATTTATCAGATGAAAGGTCTATAAATAATGAAATAGGTACCTCAGGGATCCATCTTGGGCCCACCCCCTTTTGTAATCTATATAAATGATTTATTCTAATACCTTTTACCCAGTACAGTAATCTGATCTTCGATTTGTTCGAAAGGAAAATCATATTTAGACTGAATAGCTTTAATTTTTTATATTACTATATTCAAGAATCTCTTTCTTTTTTATATTTCGATTCTTTATTTGTTAATTATTATGTAAATCGTTTTCAAAATTTATAGTTAATGATGCTTCTATATTGTTCTCTCTATTTGCACACTAATTTGTACCAATTGTCTATGACTTGTCACAAATGTATATTCATAACGTAATTAAATGAAAATCTATCTGTCTATCTATATATTTTATCATTATTTTTTCTCATCTGTTTAGTATAATTTACGTACTCCACTGCAAGAGACAGATTAAGGCAAAAACGCCAGTCATTTCTGAGAATTTAGAATATTTTGGAATCATGGTATAAAAGAAAAGTGGAACCTTTGGCGTAGAATGAATCCAAAACAAGCAATATTCCCAAACAACAGAACTGCAAAACTCTTCTGAACGCGCGTTTCACCAAATAAATTGGCGCCTTCTGGAGATGAAAAAAACTTATTTTTATTTCTCTAACAGTCTCTATTTATATCTGACATGCTACACTCTCACTTTCCAATACCCAAATGACTTTGGATAGAAATTTGTAGGAAATTTCACCTGACAGTTCCGGCTAATTTCATCAGACTTATTCATGAAAAGGTGAGCAATGACTTTAGAAAACACCCAAAATATCGAAGATCTACAAAGATTCACTTTGCTTCTTCATTAACTCATCTACTCTATTTATGTCCCTGTTAACATTTTTCTCAATCGTTATTACTTTTCTTTAGTTAAGGGAAACGTTACATGTCTATAAACAAGAAAGTTTAGACCTGCTTATTTGTTCTGTGGACATTGGTGTGAACTATCTGGAATATATGTACAATTACCTACTGGTATTCATCCAGTAGACATAAAATTCTAGACCTTGCTATGCTATGCTACTTTTTTGTGAACTTTCTGTGCCTTCAATTTGAGCATACTTTTACATACAAGCATACGTTTACTATACAGATATTTGATTTTTGAATTCATGTATTTCCGTTTGTCAAAAAGCAATTCACATTTGCCACCAATAATGTTTCAGGTCTTGAAAATGGAAAACAATTAATTGCCATTCCTTTTTTGTATAGATGATATTTAAAAATATATGCCAATTTACTGACTCATTTCTGTAAAATAATTTCGTTCGAAGAAAAAATCCGCAACTCAATAAATTATAGGCCCTGGCGAAGCTTCTCAGTGAGAAGCGAAAGCTTGGCAAAGTATAGCAGAGTTTTCATTTTAGATTTTCGACTGAGACACCATTAATCCATTTTCAGTTTCGTCACTCCTTTTGGTTACTGTACAATAAACAACTCTTAGCTGAGAGTTTTCCCCGTATAAAGCTGGAGATCCAGTAGCATTTTACAAACCTCACGGGTATACGAAAAACATATCAACTTCCAAATTCAAGGTTCTTCCTTTACAAATTCACACGAATCGATACTTGATAATGAATTTGACAATCATACAAATTCTGTCAATTCATAGCTCACGTTAAACAAATAAAATCTTAAGTGTTACTATCTTCATTCGGGTTTGAAGATCATTCTGGTTTAGAACTGCATCCTAACGTTTCACCAGCATGAGTGGCTGGCTTCTTCAGAGTTTTATCTTGATGATTCACTGGTGACTGTCATCGGTGCCCACCGCAGGAAAATGCTATTATCTACCAAGGCTTTGGCTAAATCTTGGTGGCACTCTAGTACTAGCCCAGAGGTAACACGTTGTCTGTTCAAGGCTAATAGGGCTTGCCTACTATTAATGCGATTGTTATGTTTTTGCCAGAAAATCATTTCCTAGTTATTTATTTCATGACGATTGAAAAAACAGCCAGTTCTGTTCGAACCATGCTGGTAGTGTTTCCCATTCCCCACTTGATCCTTAGGTTTAGGGATCTGGAGTAAACTCCACATTCTGAGCCTTCTTTAGTTTTTGAGCCGTCGGTATATATGCGTATTGCATTTGTAACATCTGATTCTGTGTTCTATTTTATTTATATTTTGTAGGGTTTATTAAACACGAACCTGAGTTCAATGGCATCACTGGCTGCCTGCACCAGAAGTTGCGCTTCTTGCCATAGGCTTAGCCTCAATTAACCCATTCCTACTTCGAGGATTACACCAGCCGTGCACAATCGTAACATGGCCATTAACGCAACTTCCTTAATGTACAGATTCAGAGGGATCAGACCAGTAATTAATTCCATTGCCGCGGTTGTTGCTGTTCTCATAGCTCCTGTGATGTTTAATCAAGCCAATCGCTGTATTTAATATATTTTTTAAATGGCCGTTGCTTGTAGAAATTTCGGGCCCCATGCAATGGCTCCGTAAGGAGAACATAAGTCTCATTATTGCTGTGTAGATCCAGGTGACCACAGGGGGGAAAGACCCCATGTCCGTCCCACTGTCCTCCGGCATTGCTCATAACCCACATATGCTCTTTTTGCTCTACTCTTTACGAGAATTTTCCATGTTAGCTACCTGTCGAGGGTAGTACCGAGGTATTTTACCTCTTCAGAGAAATTTACTTCGCTTTTGAAGATTTCGGAAGGTTTTCAGCCCGATAAACTTCTTTTCCTGGTGAAAAGGACCATCTCAGTCTTCTTGGGATTGATCGACAGTAAGTATTTCTTACACCATGTTTCTATTAATTTGAGCCCATCCTGCGCTATATCGCACAGTGTGTTCAAAATTTACCGGTCTGCAATATAACTATGTCATCTACATATGCAATTGTGTAGAATTTATTTTTCTTGTGGTGATTAATCAATGTATCCAGAACTATATTCCACAGAAGGGGTAGATAAGACCCCTCCCTGTGGGTATCCCATCATGCATAGTCCTCTTACTCCAATGTCTTCTACATTGATACTTATTGCTCTACTAGAAAGCATCTTCAGTATCCATTCTCCTACTACCAGGGGTACATTCCTGGACTTTATTTGCTGGGCAATTGTTTAAAAGGTAGTTTTATCAAAGGCTCCCTCGATATCTATGAATATACCCAGGGTGGATTCTTCGTTGTCTACTGATATTCCGGTTCCGCTAACCAAAAGGTGGTATATGCATGGAGATATATTTGGATGGAGTGAGTTGTGAACTAGTACTTCATCTCTTATGTACCGGTCATATAGCCACTCCATAGTTTAAAAAAACAACGTGAGACTAATTGGTCGGAATACTTTTGGTAAGGTGTAGTACATCCTACTTGGTTTGTGTATGAATTCCACTCGTACTTCTCTCCACTTACTGTTGATATACCTCGGAGCTGAAGAGCCTCTAAATATTCCAACCATAAGAATATCTAAGAAGTCTTATACCGTCAGGTTCTGTTGACTTGAAGGGGTAAAAGCCATCTTATCCTGCCCTCATCAATTACTACACTAGCAGAATGTCTCTTGTATTGTGAGCGTGTTGTTGGTACTTCCCTCCTGTTCGTGGTTCCAGGAAAGACAGAACCTGAGAAGTGAGTTCCATAAGAATCCAAGCTCTTTCTCGTGGTTGGTGGCTTTGCCATTTTTCCTTGTCAAAATGCCGATACTCTTATGGTGGTCATATGAGAGTGCCTTATGAAGCTTAGAAACTAGTGAGAAGTCTTCGACTGCCTCACAATAAGTTCTTCAGGCTTCTCTTTGCTTTTTTCTACAGACTTTTTTGAACTCTCTAAGGTTGGCTTGATATATACCCCAGTCCTCTTCGAATCTTGTACGTTTTTGCCTTGTTAAATGTCGTTTTCGCTATCTTCCTGAGGTGTTACAGTTCATCACGTATTGGTGGTGTCATCTGTTTGAACCATCCCCATCGGACAGGATTCCTTATAGGCAATGTCAATTTTGTTTTGGTTAGATACCGTGAACCTTTTCAGTTTTTCATTATTGCCAGATGTCAAGACCTCTGTTACCCGCAAAGCTCCTTTTAAGAGGTCCTCTTTCGGTCACGGTATTTTGCTGTGGTTCTATGATACTGGTTTAACGTATAGATCAACCAGCGGTGGTCTGACATAGAAATGTGATCCGACACTTGCCAGTCCTCGATTTTATTTGATGTTATGGCTGTCGTCAGCGGGATATCTATTAATGTCCGGCTACGGACGTTACTAAATTCTGGCTCCGTGCCTCTGTTTAAGATTGTTAGTTGGACAGTAAAGTGATTATGACTCATTTTGTGACTTACCGTTGGTAATTTTATTGTCTTATATTTATGTAAAAGAAATCCGAAAACTAATCCCATAAAAAACGGTGGCATACGCACGAGGGTGGATCCATAAATATTTTCCAGATATTCTTTACTTCCTCTGAAATAAATTCATATATCATTAGTAAAAACATTCTATTCAACATTCAAAATAAAAAATTCACATTTAGAAGCTAGTATTTAGATGGAGACAATTTACGCTTCAATATAACTCATGGACGTCCTAGGTACAATCCATTCATGTCTCCATTTAGTCTGGTTCACAAAACTGGTGAGAAATTGTTATAATGAGGAATACGTGCAATGGCTCAATCAATTATATCTACAAAATTGTACTGAAACCGTTTTCAGCCCATAAAAAATTCAAAAGTTACAAACAAATTAAGATGTTAATGAAAAGTATTTGAGTTTTTGCGAATATTTCAAAAACTATAAGGAATTAAGGAATTAAAAAAAAGATTCCCAAAGAAAAGGAAATTTACAAAAACAAGTTCCAACTCTCGAAACCATATCTCTATTAACAATAATTTCAATTTAACTACGAAAATAGGCCTCCATGGGTGAATTTGGGGATACGGACGCGGAATCTACGTCATAATAAGTATTTTTTTCCAATAAAAAATATTTATTTAAAAATTTATGAAAATCAGGGTTTATTCTGAATACACTAAAAAATTATTATCCGTGCAAAAAAATCTTGAAGTGAATTCTCAAAAACAACAATTTCCAATTGTTTATAATCGCATTTTCTATATTTCAGATATTCAAATAATCAGTTGAGGAATGTTGATCTTCGTATAAAAATTAAGCAAAAAAATTAATTATTTTCATTCTTCATCAACTAACTCAGTAAAATCATAGACCGAGTATTCTACACGCGTAAAATGGCCATTTTCTCTTGTTGAAAAATATAGAATTATATTATTACTCAACTATAACTGCTTTCACTCACTCAAGATATATAGCTCCCAATTCGTTCTGTACTGTTATCACGAACGCGTAAATTCCAGATAAAACACAAATGCCAATACACAGCAAAGAAGTTTTCCAGGGCGTCTTCAGGAAGTATATCAGTAATATTGGTGAGAGGAGAAATACTTGGGAATCTACTGAGATATACCAGGATTGTTCTATGCACTACAATGAAAAAGTGACTGCACATAAATTTCATGAAATGAAGATATGTATCAAGTCATGTATAATTCATATCATTGGCAACAAATGAAAAATTTTTAAATGAAAAACTGAATGTATATTCTTCCAAAATATCGTGATGTCAGTGGTACAATTAATATTTGGGGTTACCTCTCTTAAGGCACCATTAATTATGTTTGATTTTTTTTAAGTATTGCTTAAGAATTCAAAAAAATCAGTGAATTGATTGCTATTACTATTACTTCACCTACTCACTACTAATATTAAAAAGTCATTATCTGTAACTAGAGGCCCAAATTCCAAATAAGAGACAGGGTTTTATTATTTCTTTGTTTTTCACAAAGAAATAAAAATTGATCGTTTTCATTAAATTTAGTTTTATTGAATACGAGATGATTTTTTCAGAATTTCATTTCCTTCTAATTACGATAGTGAAATTCAATCAAAATTGTCTTAAGAAACCATTTGATACCGTTCAGTGTTGTTATTAAAAGGCAAATAAACCCAATGCTGCACAATTTAGGAATATCATAGCAACTCTTCACCTGTTGAGTTATCTCCAAATAATTAGATACGAATAATAATGTAGCCCACCAATTTTTGGCGCAACTGCCCGAAAGTTTCTTAGAATATAACGGCCAACCTGGTCCATCGCTGAGTTTTTTGAAAACACTCATATAGAACAAAATTGTTGCAATAAGAGCTGGAGATAACCTACAAAGAGAAAAAGATAAATGAAAATAAATCTCTAATTTCAATAATGATGATAATTTAGTCTGGCATAAAAATTTACAGTAGATGAACATATTGGATACAGTATTTATTAGATGTAAATAATAAATGGATCCGAATGAAATGTAATAGCATTATGATTTGTCAGCTCTCTCAAGTGAGAAATTTTGAAATTTTGCTTATTACAAATATATTCATCAGGATGACTTTCAATCTTTTGATATCACTGAGCCCATTCATTTTATCAGATAAGGATCTGTTAGACTTCGACCACAGTCTTCGGCATCGATCACTGTATGAGAGATTGATTTCCATTTAATCAGTAGGAAAAAAACATTGTCTCTATTTGATACTGTTGAAAGATAACACCATTCGGAATTAAATGTCTTCACAGAAATGCGTATGTAACATCATTTGGTCTTCATCGCTTTGATGTTTTAACCTCCGGATCATCCAATTCACAAGATGTCTTCCACGAGGAGAATGAGAAACTCTTTTCATGCATCAAAAATGTATTCATCTCTGACAATGATATGATTTGCTCATGTGTGAACAGAGTGGAACATGATATAGCATTAAGTGAAGTGAAACATGCAAAATAAGTGAATGCAAAATTCAACAAAAATAAAGTGCAATTTTGTGATGATATGATTGAATTCATGGGACAAGTATTTTTACAATGTGATAAGCAGGTTGATAAAGATAAAGTTAGAAGTCTAAGAATATTAAATTCTCACGCCAGTGAAATTAAACTTCAGTTATAGATCATTTCAATTACGTCAGGCGTTTTGTCAAGAACATGTGTGTACTTATACATCCATTACATGAAGTATAAGAATATCGTGTGGAAGTTTCATGATTGCCTGAATATTAAGAAGTATTTGATAAGCTGAAAACTATTATAGGTAACTCTCCAGCATTTATAAGACCCTCTCGATTGGGAAAGTAAAAATATTTTCCAGTGTGTTTCATCTGTAAATGCTCTCTCAGTATGAAAATAACATCGTAAAACTAGTGGCATTTGCATGTCTCACTATGAACGATTATTAAGTCAGTTAAAGCAAAACTGGGGAAGAATTTTTTTAAGTGCTAAGCATACCATGATTGCATTTATAATTGAAATGTAGATATTTCACCCGGTCATAGACATATACCTACCTAGTCTTGATTATTAAATAAACCTTTCTAAGTTTAGAATCAGTTCGATTACAGAGGTTCAGACTAAAACCTCCCAAATAATACTCACTCTATGTTCCAGGCAACAATATATGATTTACAATTTGTCTCGCTCGAATTTTAAGGATGATAGCAAATTATATTCTGATATGCTAAAAATAGTTCATTCTGGGACTAAACACTTACTATCAAGTGAAGATAAGATCAGTTAAGGAATATAACGTTCACATGAACTATCACAAATGCATGACTCTTATAATAATAGTTGGCCAGAAGCCATTTATCACCCCAAGATAGAATAATTGTTTCCTTGTCACTTAGACATGATGGAATAGACAAAAATCCCCTTCATTAGAAAATGTTTAATTTGCGATTTGGATTCCAGGACATCAGCTACGGAGGCACATTTTCACATGCAGCAGGAGGTTGCATATCTACTATGAGGATCTATTCTCCATGAAGATAAATGTCTCCGAACCGGATATAATAATGTCAGGTCAGACAATTCCGCTTTCTGCTTCGATAAGTTTGTTGGGGGTTATATGTCTTGGCACAATCATGTCGCTGGAATTACAAAACCTTTAGATCTTTTAATGATGCTTTTCAGGACTATTTTTTCGTTTTGGATAGTCATTGTGGATCATCTTCCTTTCATAACAAATTTTTGAATATAACAAAAAAATACAATAAGAAAAATGACAACAAAGTAATGGCACGGCAGAAAAATCACATTATTAGCAAACAAATTTTAAGAGATTATTATAAGAATGTGTGCTTTCTTACGAAGGCCTTGTACTACGACACTCTTGTCATTGAAAAACCAAGATCTTACTGACTAAAAAAAAGCAACAATCGAATTGTTCTATGTATCACCCAAAAGTATTATCAAAACAAAATCTGGTTATGAATTCATTCGTGAACCATAATAATTTTCCAATACTTTTTGTTCTGATGAAGATAATCAGGACATCGGGAATATTCAGCATAATTTTGCTCATAGCTCTCCAAACAGTGGTTCATTTAATTCAACAACTCTCTACCATTATGGTCGGATAGTCAGACCACTACATTGTAACGACATTTGCCCTCCTCATTAATCAAATAATTGATTTTTGTTCAACTGTGAAGGTGTATGAAATTTAGTCATCTACTGGCTTTGACATACCAATAAGAAAATATGGACACGCCTTGCTCATTCAGGAGAACAAAAACATCAATGGAACTCAATCAATCGTTTTTGCCGATTCCATAGAAGTTAATTTGGTAGAGGGAGATATCCATGCTCACTTGTAGTCAGAAAGTATAAATTGAAATGGGAAACAGTAAATCTGACGTCTTCGAACTCATGAATCTACGAATTCAATTCACCCAAAAGATAAAGAAAAGTGTTTTATCACTTTCGAATCATGACAAATTCATCGGACGCAAATCGTGTTGAAAAATCGTTAGAATTTGTAAATTATAACGCAGCTGGTCTCATCAAAGTTATTAGAAATGCCATAAAATATAATGTCAAATAATATCACCAATTTACAAATAGTTTCATGAAAAATTGTCCTCATTGAAACGAGCCAGTCACATTATAAAAAGGATTCCCAAATCTGCAAGAATTTGCTCTGCCCCTGCTCTTTGCAAAATTATAGATGAATGTTTACATACAAATTCTCTAACAATCTGAGAAAACTTGTTGACTTTCCCTTATACTTTGTTCTCCATCCCACATGCCAAGACCTCCCGTAGATCTTCTTTCGTATCTCTTATAAAAAAAAGATCAAACTTCTTAATTCCAAGACCAATGTTATTCCATCTCAGATTGATAGAAGGATATATAATCCAAAACTTTTCTAAGCTTTTTTTGAGTAAAATAGCTGATGGTGACATTAGATCAGCTATCAGATTCTTCAGCTCAAGTGTTACGTTGGCCGAATACGATGAATCCGCACTTTCAATTATCCGATCAAAACAGCCTCGATCAGATTCCTTCACACATTCGCTGGATTCGCAATCACCACACGATTTTTCAGAACAGGAAGTATCGGAGACGATTAAATCTTTTCGTTCTGGTTCTGCTGGTGGTTTAAATTCTTTCCGCCCTAACCATATACAATACCTCATTAGTCACAGCTCTGGAAATTCACGAGAGAAACTTCTTCTGTTACAAAATTATGTTACTTCATTTTTACTGGTAGGATTTCTCCAGAAATTTGTCCTATACTTTTTAACGCTTCACTATGTGTTCTTCGGAAAAAGAATGGAGGAGTAAGACCAATTGCCGTCGGTCCGTCATGCAACCAAACTTGGTTGCATGAGGATTAGAGACGAACTAGGATTGATGTTACGTCCCCTACAGTTTGGTTTCAGTACTGCAGGTGGATGTGAAGCTGTTGCTCATGCTGCTCGTAGATATATTAATCTTCATCCAAATCCCCATTAAAAATTTTTCCTGGAGATAGACTTCAAAAATGCCTTCAACATGATTGATAGAAACATCATGCTTTGTGAGGTTGAAGATTCGTTTTCAGGATTATATCCCTTTTTAAGTCAGTGCTATAAATCAGCGTTCTATTTGAGTTTTGGTGAACATATGATTCTGTCTGAGAGAATTGTTCAACAATGTAATCCCTTAGGACCTGCTCTTTTTTGTCTGACCATCAACGAACTCACTAGAAGCTTATCATCCGAATTTTTTGTTTTGTTGTAAAGATGATTTTAAAGTGTGGTCATTATTGAATAATAAGTTGACCGCAATCTCTTTTATACTACTAGATGAATAGATTGGTCTAGATTCTAGATTTTTACAAACGAAATCATCAATATTTTATTCAACATGTGATTTTTTCTTGAAGAAATACTTTTTAAAAATATGGGGTTGTACAGGTAAATACCTAGCGGTCCAAAAATTCCAACAACAATTTAAAAATATATTACATTGAACTTCTCTAGCGAAAATTCCTGAAATTGAATTCCAGATTGGATGTTAAAATTATCAAACCTGAAAAGAAGGGATTTTAATGACACTTTTTTCAGGAAAATGATAAATTGTTTCCGATTTTTTATTCAACCAGCATTAGAGAAAAGTTTGTATTCAAATAGTTACTTGATGATGAAAAAACTCTATTTTTGAAATATTTTCATAAAACAGATTTTTTAAATTAATTTCCTTTGAAATTCGGAACGATTATAGAGGGTGTCCCTGGACTTCCTCTTTTCCTCTCGGGAATGTATAGATGGGGTCAAAATATCACCAGTACTTCATATAACTTTTTTTCCTAAAAGTCTTCGTAACCAAGTTACGGGCCCTCGAAGTTACAAAATGAAAAATGTTTTTCTTTGATAACTTTTCAAGTGAATATTCAAAATCATCCAAATTTTGGTAATTGACTAAACAAATGAATTCCGTCGATGAGCTTTCATGCAGGAGTCAGTTGTTTTGCTACAAAGTCAGGAACGGACTACCCCCGATGGTCCACACCCCAAAACTTTGAAATGACAGATA
>WOGN01007452.1:0-11824 GCA_015342105.1 Leptinotarsa texana | reverse complement strand
TAGAGTATCACATGACAAAAGGAAAGAGGCTGTTTTTCACTAATTTTTTAAGCACAAACTAACTGCCAAGCCAAATTCTCATTATATCTATTAATAAAAAAAATTTCCATATGTCGCGAACTTTATGTGTGACACTGTATATGAAAATTTGGAGAAAATTCAAAATTGGTTACTACGGCATTCATATTCTATGAAATATGAAGTCTACCCAGATTATAACTCTGTGAGAACTAATGTTCTCCGGAAAGAATTTGAGATCTCGAGGTTAGAGAATAGAAGGTTATACATTATACTCACAATAAGTTACAAAATGTATAATAATTATCTTAACTGTCCCAAGTTACGAAATTTAATGAACCGAAGAAACCCTATCAAAATTATGAGATTAACCCCTTTTTTCGAAATTCCATTAGTTACCACGACTCAAGGTACCTCAATCGTAACGATACTGAAAGTCACAAATAATACACTATTAATGTCCGAACTCAGCTTTGTCCAACCTCCTAGAGAATTTTTTACTGGTTTGATAAATTATATATTGAGTGTCAATCAATAGCTTCCCGGTAATATTTTTGAATTAGTTACTTTTTTATTTTTTTCTTATTACATAGGTATAGCTTCAGTTTCTTTTATTGAATACTGGCTATGAATTTACCATACATCTATAACAATTTTCTCATGTAATTAGGTTACACCTGTATGAGAATAAATGAATAAATAAATCTGAATCAATGCAAAGAAAAATTGAAAACAGAAATGTCAGTTAGCAAAGGAATGTCTTTAGATTTGTATAATCTGGCAGATGAATATATCTAGGACATGACTGAAAGAGTTAGAGGTGTCGCAAATTGAATAAATTGAGGATTTTTTCATTATATATGTTCACGAAATGTTAAGATGAAAGATATTATCCCTAGATGACTGTCTAGGACCCGAAAATTCAACATATGTAACAACAGAGAGCAGGTAATGATATTGTTTATGACCTTGAATAAAAAAAGAAAAAAATAGTATTTACGCCTTACCTCGAGCCTACAAAAATTGTGATTTTCAAGCACTTCATTACAGAATATTCCTTCAGTAGTATACGTCCCTTCAAGTTCAAAGTACCTTTATTTTAGGAAGCGCCTTTTAGGGATTCTAGTTGAATTATATGAACCTGATAGTAGGGACTCTACACAACAGATGCATTTTCCAGACTAGATCGAACAGAAATGAAATAAAGTAATTTCAATGTTTCAATGAATCCTTTTTTTATTTATAACTGAGTATCCATACATGCGACAAGCAGTTGTCAGAATAGTGTCAATATATTTATTGAAAGAGAGGAATGTATCAATAGTAACAACTAGATCAGCGAGTGTGTCAGGACGCTCCAGAACTTGATTGTTCATGAAGTAGTTATTCAATGTCAGATTAGTTTTCAGTGAGTGAGATATTACATTACATTCGGATATGTTGAGAGATAGATTACTCTTCCAACACCATGTAGCAACACGATTTGAATTCAGGGTGAGATGCTCGCAATCATTAGAACATGTTATATTGTGATAGAGTTTCAAGTCATCTGCGTATAAAATAAAATCGACATCAATCTCAGCTCCGATATCATTGATGAACATATTGAACATTAGGCTAGGTTTGACCCTTGTGGTACACTAGATGTGGCTACATATTCGACAGACTTGAGGCCATTGAGTTGTAAAAATACGATTCATAGAGAGTAATTGAATCATTGGATAATCGAAAAGTCGGAAACTTGTTGAGTACGTTTAAGTCTGCGGAACGCTATAGAAAAATCAGTGTGAGTAAATGATACCCCGCAATATATTGAGTGACTGTTACATGATGGGTGATGGTTGAATGTCCTTTCATTAAACCATGTTGCATATGATAGAAATTGGTCTGTAATTTTCATCTCCTTTTTTGAAAATTCATGTAGTTATTTAATGAATATTATACCCTGCTCATTCCAAAATACCGAGGTCATAACCTTTCCAGCCGATTGTTGTGTTTTCGGGCACTTTGGACGTGGTTCACCCGTTGCTTTCCATTCATATGACACTCGATGCAAAAATTTTGGTTTATTACATTCGTAACGAAACAATATACCTCTTGGCATGATTTATAATCTTCAATAATAATCGTAGAACTCTAACCAGCATTGGAAGGGTTGCGCCTTTCGCCTAGAGGTGTCAGTAGGAGAATCAAAAGGGGTGAAAATCTTTTAGTTTTGAAAGTTATAAAAACCCTGAAACCCTGAAAACTCTGAAAAAACGTGTGCCTCGATCAGGAAGGAGATTAGGAATTCTTTTTGGTTCATTGAATGTATAATGTTGGAAGCCTTAGGGTGTGTAAACCTAAATATTTTTATCAAAATATTAAGTTGTTACCTGGTTCTAGGTGAGTCTAGTCTGTTTAAATCTTGTTTATCTTTTTTATATTCGATTAACGAATAGTTCTATGTTCTAGCTTTGTTATATTCGAACAAAAAAAATAATTTTTGTTTTTTGAACCTCTCAATTCTGGTATCTCTCTATTGAATCCACCTCCAACCTAACCCCAGCGGCACTTTAAAAAAGACCCTTCTTCTAAAGTTCCACTACACATTTGAACAGAATCATCCAAGACGTTCCTGATTTTGGTTGACAGTGAGCTTGCCTGGCACCCACTTTGAACAGAGCTTTCTCATAGTCAAATGTTCATGCAATATGAAGCATACACGTTTTGATATTTATTCAATGTCAGCTAACTCACGCAACTTCACTTTTCGAGCATTCCAAACTGTTTCGTGGATTGTTTTCATGGCGTTACTGCCTCATTTGGACGTCCAGTACATTCTGCATCATCGGTGCCTCTACAACCAAGTTTGATGTCAGAAAACAAACGTTTAATTGTTGTTTCTGATGGAACGGAGTCCTTAAAATACTTTTCGAAGCATTGATTTATTTGAACGTTATTTGTAGAATTGTGAAACTGTAGAATTTTGAAATTAAATACGAAATAGTTTTCGAACCATTATTTTGAACAAAACAAAAGTTTTGTCACTCTTAGCGTAATAACTCATGAGTCAAATATCATGAGTTTTCAACAGCCCTTTTCTGAAGGTTACTGGTAACTAAAAAAGCTGTGAATGCAATAATAATAGCCCTATCAATGTGTTGAGCCCGAAACTTTTCGACTCATCTAGTACATAGTCGTAATGGTGATGATGCTTTTGAAGACATTTTATCATATGAAGTGCGGACATGAAAAGTCTCTCTCTTCTTAACTCTTCGATGATGTGAAAAACATCATTTTCGAGAAGAAACAAATAGTGTGATATCACTTTTTATAGGTCTCTCAATTCATTATTTGAAACTGGTTCATTTTTTATTCCTATAAAAACAATGATAAATTGATGGATGTAGCCGTTACTACGTGGTAGGGGATCATGATGAAAAGAGAAATGAAAATTTCTTTGTTTTTCACCCCTTTTATTTGTAACTAACGTTACTGCAGTTTCGTCCTATATGGACATTTTGAAACTTAACATACATAACAAACTTTCAATATACCTGGCCAAAAAAATATAGTTCTTGCTCTGTTTTTAGTTTTATCCATACCCATGTTCTCATAATGAAGTCTAAATAGTATTGCTTTATGCATTGTTTAAGTTTGGAAATGTCCATATAGGACGAAACTGCAGTAACGTTAGTTACCAATAAAAGTGGTTAAAATCATAGAAATTTTCATTTCTCATTTCCAGTCCATCCTAATAATCTTCAACCTTCATTTCCTAATAATGATATTGTCTTTTGATGAATACAATTCTAACACCATCGAATGAGCAGCAGATCAGGTGATTTAGCAAAACGTCCTGAGATAATACATTCACTTTTTCTATAACATTTCAAACAAGTCTTCATTTTCATAAAGATTTTAACCAAGCTTTCTTTCCAGAGTTTGAATTCGACTCTCAACTAAAGCATTTGGATGAGGATAAAGCGAGCTCGATTAAGTAAATTGCCACACACTCTAAAACTGAAATGCAAACTTGCAAATTGCGGCCCTTCATCACTGATCAAAATGTTTGGGATTCCGCGCCTAGCAAAAATTAGGTTCGAGTTTATAATTATTTGTGTTGGGTATGTGCATATTGCCAATTCAATATATTTTGAAAAATAATCGTTCATAGACAAATATGATTCATTCATATAAGACTTGATTTCTTTCAACATACCTGGCCATAAAAATATACCTCTTGGTCTGTTTTTAGTTTTATTCATAGCCATGTTCTCATAATCAAGTCTAAATAGTTTTGTTTTGTGCATTTCAATGCAAAAAGCAATGTTTTATTTCTATAAGAATTGTTTGTTTGAATTTATAAAATAAGTTTTCATTCTACTTTCTGAATTTTTTCTGGTTAGTCAGCTCTTACATATTTAAGTAACTTTTATAGTTCTGGATGCTGAAGTTTCTTTTACTTCGGCGTTTCTTTGTTACGTAGCGCTCAAATTTACCCGGAGCACACAATTGTGCTTTCATTTCTTTCTTGAGCTCTCCAGCTTCTGTTGAATTCTCTACAAATGACCGGAACTATGTATCGAGAATGTGGGTTGCCGATACATGCCGTGGTTATGTACGAAACAAATATTGTACTGTAGAAGTATAAACATTTTTTGTAGCGTTGAAGAACAATACTGTAATGGTTTGTTGAAAATTTGAAAATTAGGTTCGTGATTAGTTCAAAGAACTGTCTATTTACCATAAATTTTCTGATAGAACAGTTCACATGCATGCACATGTAGTTCACATGCAACAAAGGGCATAAAGGTTTTTCTCAATTGGTGCATATATTTTTGTGTTAACTATAGAGCTTTTCAGGCATACATGCACGGCTATGGAAATAAATCAGTCTGAATTGGAAACGTAAATTTATTATACAGTAGAATTAGTGACAGTAACAAAAATCTTTTCAGAATACGCCATTCAGTAAAACTGCCTAACTTTTGTAATTTTTTTTTTGATATTTCTACTTCCTGAAACTCAAATATATATAGGGTGTTTCAAATTCGAACCTCTCCATTGGGATCCCGGAAAGTATGAGAGATATGAAGATGACAGATGAAGATTTGTGAAAAGTTGCACATTCACCTGACTGACAATATGCCGTTGGTAAGTTCTGAAATTCCAAGTATATCCTGAGAAATTTGGAAAAACAGAAATTTCGAAAATTAGTTATTTTTTTTGTCTTTATTTCATGAAAGATTCGAAAATGAATTGCACTTCCATGTTGCTACATTTTCCCTGCCATATAATGCTGTTTTCAGATTGGCTATCCGACGTTTCGTCATCTGGTCACCATCATCAACTTCTTTTTTTTTTGTCGGCGCAATATTGAATTCTTTCTATTTTGGATTGAAGCGATTTTACCTTTTCAATGATGTATCATAAGTTATCATTTTTTTTCGAAAAGTTGGAGATATTGAAAAAATTGATTCTTATCATAATAGGCTTTGACTTTAATGTTTCTGAATTTGACTTACAATTTGTCTTTGAATTTTTGGCGAAAATGGCTTTCACGGATGAAGAAATAGAAATATGATTTAAATTTATTACAAATAATATAGAAGCAGTGTTCGGATATCGTAAATGTACTTGAACTGGCATCCCTAACGACGAAAACCACATCAAACTATGTTTGCTGTTTCCTGGTTCATTCTGTCTCTGTATTTTTTCGTTGGCTTTTCAAACGAACCAAACTCTGTGAGATTTTGATCCAATAATTTGAACATAGTTCGATGTGGCATCCGTGGAAGTCAATTTTCGCAAAAAAATTATTCGTACCATAAAAAAATGTCATCGAGTGTAACAAATTGAAAGTCAAATTTAGAAATATCAAAGTCAAAGCCTATTGTGGTAAGAATTAATTTTTTCAATATCTCCAAATTTTCTAAATAGAATAATAACTTATGATTCATCGTTGAAAAAGTAAAATCTGGTTCTATTCAAAACAAAAATAATTAATAAAAAATAAGGTTGATGATGGTGGCTGGAAGACGAAACGTCGAATAAAAAATCTGAATGAAAACACCATTATGTAGCAGGGAAAAAGTGGCAATGTGTAGGTGCAATTTATTTTCGGATCCTTCAAAAAATAAAGCCAGAAAAATATTAAAACTGCCTTCCGAAATTTCTGTTTTTTCTGAAAATACTCGAAGTTTTAGAACATTCTCAACGGTACATTGTTAGTCAGGTGAATGCGTAACTTTGCCCCAATTTGTCCATCTTCGTATATCTCATAGTTTCCGAGATCCTAATGGTGAGGATCGAATTTTAAACACCCTGTAGGTGCTAACAAAAAAGTCCCACATTAGCATGGCAATACAGTCAGATATCAAATGGAATTATTTTTCTTTTGAAGGAAATTAGACATTTTTATCGCCAATAAAATATTTTCTGCTCATTACAGATTCAGAATCAATCAACAAAAAATGATTAAATGCTAATTAATATAATTTTTTGTTTGCCTCATTAACTTGAGAGGATTTTTGAAATATGAATTACTCTTTTTTATATTGATATTATGTTTTGCATTTACGTATATATTTGATTCGTTCAATGTTGAAGCTTCAGATTGAAAATCTCATCATTCAATTTTTATGTTTCACAGATTGTGGAAAAGGAAACAACTTGAAAAAATATCAATGAAAGTTCGGGTATCGTTATGATTTTCCTAAAGATATTTGTACCGCCGAGAAAAGACTGTTTGCCCATTACCAATTAGATATCGAGTAGGGAATATGATTGTGTGGTAATTAGTCTCATTGAGTTGTCTTATATCTGCCTTTACTTATAAATATTTTTACAATTTGTTTAACGCTTTTTATATGAATGCAATAGCATTAAAATTAAATGTCCATTATTCAATTACCAGGTTTTCATTGTATTTCACTTACACCTCCATAATACACAGTGGATGAAAAAAGGGTGCTTTCCTAAACTATCTATGATATCTAAATTTTGTTTCGTGTTTGAAAAACTTCTCAAAATACTATTTTGTTTTACCTGTCGACATGACCTTTGATATTTTCCTCAAAAAAATTATTATGTACAATAAACAACCTTGTAGAGAAAATTTTCCAATCCCGGAATATCGAAGAAACATGCGACAATTTTTCTAAATCTATAGGATCAGCCCTGGCTGGAAAAGGCATATAATTTACCATAACTGGATGAATCTATGCCATGCTGGTTAACAGAACTGGGGCTGCCAGAACACTAGGGGCTGCCCTCAAGGTGGAGTACTATCTCCCCTGCTGTGGTCACTTGTGATGGATACTCTGCTCGATACCCCCGTTAGAAGAGGAGTAGATCTGCAAGCTCAAGCATATGATCTTGTCACCTTGGCAAGGTTCACATCGGAAAGAGTAGCGCGTAATATTCCTCAAAGTACGATGGATGTGGTTCACAGTTGGTGCTAGAGGGAGCAGATGTCTGTCAAACCCAGCAAAGCTGTGATAATCCCCTTCACCAGGAGAAAAAAGTTGCACGATCTAATGCCACTTTCCTTTAATGATGAGGTCATCCAATTTGGAACGCAGGTGAAATATCTTGGCATTGTCATTGATAAAAACCTCACCAGGAACGTTAATTTGGAAAAAGTTCAACACAAATCCAGACTGTCCTTATGCACATGTCGGAGGATTTGTGGTGGAACTTGGGGATTAGGTTCCAAAAAAACCCAATGGATATATGTGATGATTGTCAGACCAATGTTCACTTAGGGGGCAATCGCCTGATGACCGAAGGCTTCACAGAAAACGGATCATGCAAAACTCTCTAGCTCACAGAGACACGCATATCTGACTATCTGTGGTGCTATCAGTACAACATCATTACCGTTCAAGGTAATGATGTAAAAGTAAAAGTACTGCATCATGCAGTACTTTTTCCAAGGAGAGAGGATTGGATCCTCCGGGAGAATACTGTCGGGCTTCGATACAGGTGTTTTCAGTTGCGGACCCAGGACAGAGATACAAACCTAGGGACGTATGCGACGGTATTTTAAGCACAAATCAATGGTATTCAATTATGTGCGGAGATATTGGTAGAAACCATCCTCACACACAAGTCAATGAAATTTTTCTCGGACAGTGAAGCGGCGTTGGAAGCTCTTGGCTCCTATCGAGCAACGTCTAGTAAATTGTCGAAAACGAGTCTCCCCAAAGAAAGACTTAACAAATTTTCTCTGGTCTGGATTCCTGGCCACACTGGCCTGAAATGCAATGAGGCTGCTGACTCCCTTGCAGAGGAGGGTGCTGCAAGTAGCTTTATCGGACCTCCTTACACTGTCATCTGAATCATCATATGCGGAGACTCGGAATGTCGGATAAAAGTGTGTGGAAAATGATAAAAGAGCAGAACATATACATTGTGCCTGGCCCCGCTGCTGATCGAATCAGGTTTTTAGACTTTGGTAGAACCACACTTCCACCATCCGACCTGAAAGACCACTCACCATGCAAAGTAGTCGGCTTTGTCAATAAGCTGGTTTTATTTGGTCGAGGTTGAATAGGTGTGAGCCACAATAAACACTTGCGGGTGGCGGTTGAGGGTCGAATTGGCCCACTTACTTTTGGCCTAACCTAACCTTACCTATTCAAATTGGTGTTTCTGAAATTTAAATCTGGTTTTGCTTTCAGACAAAAGAGTCAGCTATTTTGCATTAATATTCTCGAATGCTGTCTTATTTCCAAGTTTCTTCGACAAATGTCAAAGAAAATTTGAGAAAAGACGCTTCAGTCTCTCAACTTTGTACACATGTTGACAGAAGGAGCAAGAATCGTTTCCAAGTGTAGAAATGGTGTGAGCCTAGCGCCTTTGTGAATGGAATGCTGAAGTATTTTGGATCTCTTCATTTTATAAAGAATTGAGAGTGCCGAAAGTCGAATGTTCTCCTCAAAATATTTTTCATATAGAGGGTCCAAGTGTTCATGGTATTTCGCTGCATCTTGATTTGGTATATGACCATCATGGTCATACTTTTGAATTCGGAAGATTGGAAAATTAAAATAATATCTCTGATTGTCGATTTTAAATGAATATAATATAAATAGTTTCATAATTCGAGACTAACAGATTGTGGTGGAGGTGAAAAATATCAAAAATGTTAATGAAAAACTTAATTCACGCACAAAAAATTACGTGTCGATAACTCAATAATATTACATTCTCTGTATGCTGTATTGATTATATCACAACTTCTGTATTGATATAGAACGTTAAATTGTTATTTACGGTTCACAACTTCAAACAGCGCGCCCCTGCCAGAAAACTTGCCTATTCATTAGTTCAAAGCTAATAATAAAATATTAACTTTTTTGGCTCTCGCAACTGTCTTCGCTAGCTCATTAAAAGTTTTCAGAAAAGTTCCGCTCGTAATTTCAACGAATAACATTCGCAAATACCGAGAGAAATTACCAAATTTTCATAAAAGTGGGAAAAACGGAAGGTTTTACCGTTCTCCTCGAGATTTATTTCCGGAAAAGATGTATTCCTTTCAGATATTACATTGTGAAATCGGTATTGGAAACGCCACATTATTCAAACTTAAGTGTTTCTATTTAAATTTTATGTCAGCTTCTGAGCGGTCAAAGTCCTTCAATAGGCAGTTATTTATCACATGTGCAGTAAAGAGATGTGAATGAGGTAATAAAAGAAGATTAATTGCCTATATGGAACATAGGCCCTAAACAATCAATGTTAAAACGGCAATAGTTTATCCGGATCGTCTTGGAAAACGAATTTTGTACCACATACATTTCTCAAAATCGTTAACAAAAATAGTTCCTGCGCAAGTAACCATTCGAAGTGATATTTTCACTGAACAGTTTACAAAATCGCAACACGCAGGTTTAAATAGTATGTACCCGTATGTAGTAAACACCATTTTATATGCTACTACTGGACTAACCTCACTCAATGAAACTGAAGTCGAGTCCAATCCAGAATCATATTTCACGTGAGACCTTCATTTCTTCAAATAACGGATATTGGTTCGAATATCAAATTTTTTTCCTCCTCGACAACATTGAACAAAAATCAAAGATTTTCTCATGGTTCATTACAAATCCTCTTGAAACTTTAAAACCTCAGCAACTTTGGATGCTTTATAAACCTCAAATCAGACCTTCTTTGGAGACTTGTTCACATATATGGAGCTCGACCTCATCCAGGAAATAGTCATTTGCCTGATTGGAGACAAGAACAACACTTGCAATAATGACAGTCTGAAACATGAAAGAAAGATTGGAGATTTATCTCTCTTTTATAGATACTTTCACGGGAGGAGATTAAGTGACTTGTCACATTTGAAAAAGTGCGTTTATTTGGAATAAACTTCCCGAGAACGTTTTTCTAAATGAATTCAATCTCCAGTAATTCAAATCTAACGTTCCTTGTTCCTTGCATAACCAGATTCATAATTTACTATATCTAGCTCAATAACAAAATAAAAGAAAACATTTAGAAACCCAAATAGCTTCACGTCCCACTTATTGAAATAATGTTAAGTTGAAAGTAGTTGTTTCAACAGTTTTTTTGTGTAATTCGATGATTATATGGAAGTAGTTGTTTCGAAAGGGCTTTTTCTTTCAGCTCGTATCTGAAGTGTTTTCTGTACATAATCTACACATCAATTTGAAGAGTTCATTTTGAATTCAATTGATTTCCTCCTTTTTGGCAAAGAAAGTTTTTGGCTTCCTACTACTTCATCTAGATACAAAAAATCTTCCAAAGAAAGGAAGAAATCAATCAATTTTAAGAGGAGTAATTTGATACATAGATGTGTAGATCTTGCGAAGAAATAACTTTCATGGAATTAAATCAGATATCACTCACAGGATTTCTACACAA
Source organism: Leptinotarsa texana (assembly GCA_015342105.1). Classification (NCBI taxonomy): domain Eukaryota; kingdom Metazoa; phylum Arthropoda; class Insecta; order Coleoptera; family Chrysomelidae; genus Leptinotarsa; species Leptinotarsa texana. The sequence continues at coordinate 925 of WOGN01007452.1, read as the reverse complement.
TATACTGAATGAAATATAGAAACTTAACTTACATGGAACACTGTAATCGTCACTGGTAGACATCGATGTTTCTCCGTAAGACACTTGCATTAGGGCTCTTCATCACCAATCTGGATAATATTGACCAATGTCTCAGCCAGCAAACATATGACTCACGGAGTAAATACTAGGCGGAAACAGAGATCACTAGAGAAATCTAGAACGGTCGTTACCGATATAAAAGGTCGGCTCCTCGTTCAGAGAGGGGTAAAACAAAGAATTTGAACAGTGAAGATAAATTGAGCATCAGTTGCTAAGTGTTGAATATGAATTAGTTGTGATAGTGAAACATTGTTAAAATAAATTTGTTTAAGACAATTCATTCTTCAATTCGTTACAATATTATGAGAGAAAACCACACAATTCATCCATAAATTACGATTTCTTGGAATAAGTTTGACATACTTATATCATCGTTGACATCGTAATGGCATTCATTCACTCATTTGATTAAATCTTAGCCAGAAGGAATCTTGTTTATGTTGGTTATAGGTTATGGGTTAATATTTTTTGGTGGAACTAATTTTTGGAAAAGAAAGTTTTTGGCTATCTACTACGCCATCTTGATACAACAAAAAATGTGAGAGAAAGAAATCAATTTCAAAAGAGGTAATTTTATTATTAGATTTGTCTGTTTAAAATCAGTTTTTCGTTAATCAGCTGTTGCCCCCATACGAACGACAACTTGTGCAACTTGTGTGAGAAACTTGTGCGAGCTAAGGGCTAACGAGGTCTTACCGTTTAACTTGTGATTCCTAACACGGTTGCGGAATCATCCCAGCTTCAACCAGATAAATTCTCTCGAGAAAAATATCTGGTCGAGGCGGGAATCGAACCCACGGCCTTTCGATCGTTAGTCGTCCGCACTACCACCGCGGCCAATTCC
>WOGN01007451.1:0-11825 GCA_015342105.1 Leptinotarsa texana | reverse complement strand
ACAGAGTCTCTTCTAGATCACGTCAGATTACCGTGGTGATATTTTTTTCCTAAAAATTCAATTTGCTCTAAATACCCACAGATAGTGAAGTATAAGTGAAGTGAAGTATTTGCTTTGCATAACTTCTTTACTCTTTGAATTGTTGAAAAAAATCAGTATCTACGCTCAGTAAAATTTCAGATACCAGATAATTAGTATTTTCGTCCTGGTAAATACAATTCTCGAGCTACCTGTTGCTGCAGTGACATTATCATTTCTACTAGGACATTTGGAAGTGGACAAGACAGTTGAAGTTGATTGCTTGGTGACATTCAGGCAGTACCATTCCAGGACAATTTCTCAGGTGAGCATTTATTTTCTTCATGACCTATTATTGGTCAAATTAATTTTTCTTTGAAAAATAAATGAGAACTTTAGAGAATTTGTTTTTCTGGCCTGATTACCTGATTACCTGATTACTGATACCATTCTATCCTTATCTTCATATTTATCTTATTAAGAAAACTCAAGCAGTCCACCCTATCTGAATTTACTTTGTCTTATAAGTTCAACCAGATATCATCCCTTCCGTATATATACACTTTTGCTTGTTATTTCCCTGACATTTTTTTGGTTAGAAAGATTTGCCAGCCTTCATTGATTCAAAATCAATAGCTTTTGTTTCTCGTTACTTTGGAGTATATTGACAAGCTATCAAAGATTGTTGCCTATTTCTATTTGCATCAAATTTAGTAACTTATCTTTAATATTTCCTTGGATTAGTTGTCAATTTGTTTCATAGTGTTGAAATAGTTGATTAATGTCAAACTATTATTTTCTTTCTTTTTCTAGTTTTAAGATACATTACCTTTGATGTAACTGAATTCCATTGGAATATATCTTGTTAAATTCAGAATATAGTATTCAGATTCTAAGGATATCTGTGTTTTTCCCATCATAGTCTGATAGTATCTGATTCATTTCATTGTTTCGCATGATATCGAGAAATGATGTACTGGGTGAAGGACTGATACAAGCAGGAGGTTCCCTATAGAACATAATCGAAGAGGCACTCCAAAATGAGCTATAAATCCACCTACAGCCAGAGCAGATGGCTACAAGTCTCTGCAGCCCTCTTCAGGACTAACCACCCATCAGCCACCCCAGGTATTCCCTATAATCAGCGAAATTGAATCAACGAACGAAACTATCAACCAACTGTAAATATTCTGAAATTCTTTTTTACTATTATTATATTATATTTTTCAATATTATATCACCAATATGGCTTTCAGCCATATTGTCAAAAAGAAATGAAGTTGGTAATTTTTTTATATTTATTTTGTCTTCCAATCGGAGCTAGGTTCAAATTATCTCATTATCTTTGGTTTGGCCCTTTGCAACCTGGCGCCCAAATACCAGAATAAGTCAAGTAAACTCATGGTTTATTTGATTATTAGTAAAAAATCGATATCAGCTATCAATCAGACCTGTGTTGAACTAACTTACACCCTCCTGTATCAAACTGAGTAACCTATCAGCAGAAGGTGTTGGCATCACAAATTTTGAAATATTGAATTTGCCTTTTCAAAATTTGGGGGTTATAAGACCATGCAGAGAAGAGGATCCGAGCTCCTGATGGCTATACAGTATCCATCCTGTACCTTTATGTCATGTAGACACTCCAAAGTCGAATGTAAACGGACGATTCAGGATGAAAATTCTTATGGAGATTTCATACCCATAACTTGCGTGTACTCTTCCACCATTCTTCCACTCCTATCATTATTGCCATTATCAGTTGTATGGGTGATGGTCTCAACAATAGCACACTGAATTTTGTTTTCTTGCAGATGAATGTTGGGCATGTTTTTGAATGAAATGAAAATTAAATGAAAACTGCACCACGAGAAAGGGATTCATATTCTGAAATGCTCTCTCAATTCGAAGACAGCCCTGTTATGTCTCACCTGCCGAATTTTCCACCGAAGGTCACCGCCGTCGTTTCAAAATCGCATCAATTCATAGCCTTAATAGCGGCATACTCGAGGTATCAGAACACACCTACACTAAGCTCGTAATTTCTGAGGCCCATAATTTCTTAACAGTTTGTTAGGGTCGCCACGGTAAACCCATCTCTCCCCTTGACGTTCATAATCCGCGCCGTCGTAAAGTGTAACGACATCCTAGAATGCGTTGAGACAGTTAGGGATTTACGTTGATACGTCCCTAACAGACTCGAATAAGTTAGAAACCGGTTTTACAGCCGCCCTTCTGGACTTTTTTTGTGTTCGTTCCATCATAATGTCAGATTAGGGGAGGACAGGGAGGTGTCCTTGAACTAATGACGAAAATAACGCTATTAGCAGAACGAAGGTGACAAAGAGTAAATGAGTTTGAGAGTTTGAAGTTAACAGGACCGGTCTTTATTCACAGATCAAGGAAGGAATAGTCAGTCTTCGTCCTGATCAATATTGCAATACTGGGTATTGTTGAGCAAAATTTACTCGAGACAAATCTTCTACAAAAATATGCTAGTTACAAGCGCTAAATTTCTTTTCTTTCTAGTATTTATAGTACGGGTAGAGTTGAGAGATGGAGTAAACCTAGAATTACTCCAGACTTAGTATCATCCAAGCACTTTGGGTAAATTGAATTTTAATTCAGTATCTAACCATTCTTGCCTAGGTCTACCCAATGCTGACTGGGTAATGTTGAAAACCAATCTAATTCATCAATGGAATTGAAATCGAAGGCATTTCAAACCATACTTATTAATGAAACTAACAAAGGCGAACTCAATCGCCTGCAGAACATAAACATACAGGGTGTTTCAAATTCGATCATCACCATTGGGATCTCGGAAACTATGAGAGACACGAAGATGGTTAATAGGGAACAAAGTTGCGCATTTATCTGATTAACAATATGTCACTGAAAAACTGAAAATGAAATTCCTAGTGAGTATATCCCAAGATATCTGGAGAAAACAGAAATTTTGGGAAATGTTTTTTATTATGTTCGAAGGATTCTAAAATGAATTGCACTTTTAGATAGACGCTATTTTCATACTACATAATGATGTTTTCAGATTTGCTATCCGACGTTTCGTCTTCCGGCCACCATCATCAACTTAATTTTTTCTCATGGGCGCTACATTGGATTCTTGCTGTTTTGAATAGAAACAGATTTTAACTTTTCAACGATGTATCATAAGTTATCATTATTTTTTGAAAACTTGAAGGTATTGAAAAAAATAATTATCATGATAGGCCAAAGCCTAAGATGTTTCTAAATTTGACCTTCAATTTGTTAATTGATTAAAGGGAATGTATTTTGTGTTTGTCAATTTTTAAGTTACTATTATTACTATTAACGTTTTGAATATTCAGATCCAGGAAACATCTTCACCAAAAATGGATTCAGATACGGCCTTGGACGATGACTGTCGAACAATTATTCATGTAGATTTCGACTATTTTCACGCCCGAGTTGAAATGAATAAAAATCGCAAACTGAGAGACGTTCATTTGGGTATCCAACAAAAGAACATCGTAGTAACCAACAATTACATTGTTCGGGAGTACGGAATTAAAAAGTGCATAGTGATAGAAGATGCCCTTAAACGTTGTCCAAATTTAGTATTGGTTAACGGCGAAGATTTGCATGATTATCAGCAAACGTCGTACAAAGTAACAGCACGTGTCGAGGATTGTTAGTGAAAGATTGGAAACTGAAGCAAACTGCGACGCAGTTGGTGATATTTCTGGAGACACGAGTGATATGTGTGATTGTGGATATAGTGAGATACTAGGAATAGGTGCCAAGATTGCGCAAAGTATCTGTGACGATATCAAAGTTCAACTTGGCTTGACATCCTGTGCCGGTATTGGACACAACAAACTTTTATCCAAAATTGCCGGAAGCAGGCATAAGCTAAATCAACATACAATTGTTTTCCCAAACAGTGCTGTGGAGTTGATGTTGACTTGAGATGGAGTTTCCAGAATTCGCAGTATTGGTGTGGTCCTCTCCGAACAACTCTACAGTATAGGTACTAAGACAGTTCAAGATCTACAGAGTACTAATATATCGAAGTTGAGCAGACTTTTAGGGCCAGAAAAAGCAAAACAAGTTTATGATTTGAGTTTTGGAATAGACCGAACACTCGTAAAGTCATCTGGTAAACCCCATAGTATTGACATTGAAGACAGCTGCAAGTCAATTTCAGCGGAAACAGAAGTGAAAGAGAAACTTGTTCAGCTTTTAAGTTGGCTCTTCGTACTTGTTGCAGAAGACGGTCGTATTCCGAGAACTATCGAATTAACAGTCCGTAATTTCGATAAAAACAGCAATTTAGGCGTTCTGGAAACAAGACAGTGCAACATTAATTCATCATTATTCACCTGCTGTGATATTAGCAAATTAGGTGAAAATGCTCTGAATAAGATAATGGTTATTATTATGCGTTTGTTCAGTAAACTAGTGGACAATACTGAACCCTACCACTTAATGTTGCTTGGTTTGTCATTCACTAAATTTCATCAGCGTTCCATTGGAAAAAATGCTTTAACAAATTTCCTAATGGAAGATATTGAAGTGCAGTCAGTAACAAACATAAAATGCAAAAATGAGACCGATGAACCTTCTAATCAAACTCCATCTTCCTCAACCGCAGAAAGCCCAGAACAAAAACCAGGACCAGTACGAAAAAAAAGAAAACAAGTGATATAGTTGCAAAGAGACGGTTTGTGAAAGAGACGGAAAATTGTGAATCAACGTTGAAGCTGCGAGTTGCCGAATTGAGGTCAAATTCCACAGAGAAACCTGCAGATAGTAACCACAACATGTCTTGTCCTCCTAATGCCGATAAAGATGTTTTCCATGCTTTGCCAAGGGACCTGCAAGAAGAGTTATGGGAGGAGTACAAGCAAACTGGAGAAAGAGAAAAACCTGATACGCCTCTAGGCAAGAGGGTCAAACCTAATATTATAAGTATAATTTACTTTTGTCTTTACATTTTAGTTGATTGAGTAATACATAGTCAACGCTGCTAAACCTAGGTTTAATCTTCTAGCATTGCCCTTGATACTACACACCATTGATACTTGATACTATACACTGTTGATACTAAAGGTTAGTTGTTCAATTTGCCTGATATATGTGTGTTGGAAGTAGTTATTTATCTTTTTTTTAGAAAGTGAGAATGTGACTGTATTGACGTTTTGGCACAACTGAATAAACTGTACAATTGGATGGTGAAAAACGTGAGTGTAATTAATTAGAACTGGCCGATACTTGATCAAAATCCATATTGAAAATACAGTTTATTGTATGATGATATGAGAGTTTCCTAAACATTAAGTTGTATAAATATAGCTCCTACATTAGGTCACCTACAAACGAGTTGAGATATCATAGCCTTCGGAAGTTTTTCAATATATATAGTTTATTTGCAGTACAAGCAAATTAATCAACCAGTGTAGCCTTGATACTACTCACAAAGCTTTATATTAGTAATATGGTGATCTATTTGAATTATAAGTTGTATTTTTGTATTAATTGACGAATAACTGAAAGAAATTATTTCAATCACAAATCAATTGTTCCAGAAAATATGTACAGTTGTATGGAAGCCAAAATAATTGTGAACGATACATCACATACTATAATCAGTACACATAAAAGCCAATTACGAGCTTTGACCAAATATCATTAATGCCCCACAGAGAATCAAATCTCATCGAGTTCCGGTTTAAACTGAATATTTCATGAAATATCATTTGGGAATTATTGCCATAAAATGATTCCATCGCCATTTTGTTTCAATTGTTGTTCACACAATGAATGTTAAGTTAAAAATATGTAAATTCATAATTTATGTTTTGGTTTGTAACCATTGATTGAATTTAGATTAGTTGACAGCAATCACATTTGATCACATTATCATTTATACATCTACGAATTCAATAAAATGAGTTCGGTTCGTTACCTGCGATGAGTAAAATACATTTTGATTTCGACAGATACTGTTTGTCTTTGGTGAAATATAACACTACATATACTGATAGACTATTCAAAGCTGGACTGTAAATTAACAGGAATCCATTTTGAAACACTACTAACATAAAAAATCGGATTGGCTGTCGTTGTTCATCTTTCACTGCCTGAGCCACTGATGCTGTTTCTGGCGAGTATATTGGCTTGGGATGTGGGGGTCGAGTAAACCGGCCATGGGATTCCTGCGTAGACCTGCTGGATACGGGAATGACAGAATCAAGTGTGGTTCTGTTATTCCCTAACTGAATGGCATCCTGTGTGTATCCATGCCGAGAGGATGAATGATACTGAGCCTATCAGCTGTCTGTACGGAACCTTCGAGTTACCGGGCTCCCTCTCGTCGTAGCATCGCCTTGTCAAGGTAACGCGGGGCTATGCCGTTATCGACTTTTTTCCCTAGGTACTTTTATGGACAGAGTAAACTTAAAAATTCTTTCTGACGCTGAGTCTACAGAGGAGATGGATGGCGAGCTTACGACTCCCTGTGAATTTAGATCAGGAGGCAGTCTACAGAGGAGATGGATGTCGAGTCTGCGACTCCAACTAACTTCGTTTGTTTGAAGGTAGTTAACAATGTTTCGAGTTGTATTTCAGCAGTCTAATAAAATTTGAATTGATTTGAATTCTCTAAGAATTTATAAATAACATACAACAAGAAATAACATACAGACAACAACCAAAATAAAAAATGGAAATATTAATAAAAGCTGAAAATTAAAAAATATTATTAGAAAAAATGAAAAATTGAAATTAAAATATTCCAACCCAAGTTACGTCACGACGTTTCGACTGTTAGTATCCACAATCGTCTTCAGGTGGTAACTGGAATTATTCTTTCGAAATCTGACTATTCATAGGTCATTCGAGTGCTTTCACTTATCTCCTCTTCCCTCTCTCCACTTCATTGGTTTTAGTGGGAGAAGACCGTTGGGCGGAAGTTGGTCCTTTTTCGCTTGATTAGAGGTTTTCATGTGTTATGCATCTCTACTCTAGCTTGAATAAATGCGTTATTGGACAACATATACGTGACTTCTTTGAATTTTCTACTAAACCAGTGTTCCTCTTTGTGAATGATTTCAGCTTGAGGCCACTTGATCTTATGTTGATAAGTTCAAACACGCTCGGCTATTCCGGATTTGCTTGTTTCTCCTCGCTGTGTGTGTTTCTTGTGCTCCACAATGCGAACTTTCAATGGCCTCCTAGTTTCACCGATGTATGATTCTCCGCACTTGCAGGGTATCCAGTAAATACAATTTTTGGAATCGCAGTTCGCGTTTGGATCTTAAGCAGGTCCTGATGTTATACTTAGATACAATCCTTCTTATCCTTTTCGATAATCCTCTGATGTAGGGAAGTACAAGTACTGGTTGTGGTAGCTTCTCTTCCTTGTGGAGTTCTTGCTGTCTTCTAGCTAAAGCCTGTTCTACAATCTCTCTGGAGGAACCATTCCATTGACGGTCGTTTTTGATGCTGACTATATCCTTTTTGAAACTTTCCTTTGTATTATAGAGCCCGAAAGTACGGTCTAGTGGAGTCTTGATGATTCCTCTCTTGGTCGAGGATAGTATCTGCATCATCAATCCTTACTGGTAACTCCTAGGAAGCTAAAATATCTGGTTCAAAGGAGCTTTTCGTGTCTTAGATGCGCAACAAGAAAGGGTGTTCGATTATTTCAAATGGGGTGGCTCCTGTGGGGGTACAAATAACAATATAACACGAGAAAACGAGATGAAAATGACATTTTCAGTGATACCGCGGGAAAAAAGGAGCGTTCATAAAATAAAGTAACGTTTTCATCACTGCTTTTCAGAGGCTGAAATTTTATAAGTAGGTTCGTTTTATATAGTTGATATGCATACAATAAGATTTTTGAATATTTCAATTGGGTTGCCAGGAGCAGGATAAATAAGCGCGTACATGAAACAAAATTATTTTGTCATTACTGTTTCTTCATGCACTTGAATTTTCGGTGGGTGAATTTATATTTAGTATCAATACTGCACCCGGCGGAACCAGGGCGAGTCACTAGTCCAGAATAAAATGTAGCAAATGTTTAGAACAATTTTGAAAACCGATATAAAATACTTTACTGCAGCGCTAAAAAATTTCAATGAAAAACTTACTTTTTGTCATATTTGATAACATCGATCCCATCAATAATTAGGGACAAAAGTTATGAAGAATATTTTTAGAAAGCTACTAATACTTTTCTGTTCGACTATGAAAACACCAAAACTTGTTTTCTGGAGTGAAAAAGACAGTCAAATACCAACATAATAGCGTGAACAATTGAAAATAACGTGAATAGTTGTAAATGAGAAGTTGGAAAGCAATCAATGCAAAAACCTCAAAGCATAAATGAAACAAAGTTAGTTCTAGAGAGAGAAATACAAAAAAATACTACAGAAACTAATTTTATTGCTAGATGAGATAATAAAAAAGCAAAACATTGAATTCAACGTTTTTGAAATAAAGCTCTGAGGAAATTATTATGGAAATCAATTCACAAATCGAATAACTATGAAACTCACAAATTGAGTTGCAAATCATAGATGAATTTTCAATTATCTACTTAATATTTTCAACATATACTAATGCAAGATATTCGACAAAATTGATTTTCTGCTTAACAAAACAGAATCTAAATACTTTTTTCAATTCAGTTTCTTTGTCTGCATCTATGAGATTCTAGACAAATGTTCTGCTTAGGTTTAGCAAAGAAACAGCAAAAGCTTCCAAAGCTATTTTTTTTGAGCTGTGCCAGAGAAAATTCACCATTCTATTTTGTGTCTGAATGTTACTTCTTTGTCTGATGCACACATCTTTGTGAAGAGTATATTTTGAACTTGATTGCTTTCCATCTTGCTTTGGAAGTTTTTCGCATTTTCTGTATAAAGATAGAGAAGCAGAAAGTCGAAACTTTTTCCTCATAGTCCATATCATTCGTAAAAGGCAACTACGATGGGGAAAAATACCTTCTCCCAAATCTTCAAAATCAATAGCACAACAAGCTTTGTTGAATTTTTAAAATAAATTGATTGCTACCAAAATATGATTTCATTCTAAATCAAAAGTCGTTGTGAAAATATGATTGTAAGTTTGTAAAGCAAACTTATAGGAATGATAATCTACAATAAATATGATATTCATTAGAAGTCTTCTAAAGTCTTTTCCGTGAATTTTGCTCACTCTGAGTTATTCACGTAGTGTAATAATGTATATAAATATGAAAATTGTACGTGGAACTTCATTCACGTGTAGAAAAGGCAAAATTCATCACAGAAGTTGAGAATTGAAAATAGTCTGCCAATAGAAAACTGCGTATGAACTTAAAAAACGTATATTTTGAAACTTAACAGACGTGTAGAATCTTTATGGAACTTTATACACGTCTAGAAAGGGCAAAATTTATCAAAGAAGTTGAGAAGTGAGAATAATCTGCCATGGAAAAACTGCGAATACACTTAAATTCAGTCCATTTCTGAATAAGGAGGTAGAATTTGGAACTGTCTACACTTGTAGAAAGGGCGAAATTCATCAAAGAAGTAGAGAAGTGAAAATAATCTGTCCAAGAAAATCTGCGTATAAACTTAAATTCCTAACTTAATTTAAATTGTGGAAGGAGAAAATACCGATAGAAAGTCAGTAGAAGAACCTATTATATTTCATAAATGAACATTAGCATTATTATTTTACCATCCATGCCAATAAGTTTATATAAGCATTCACGTCTCTTCTCAGCTCTGTTAAGCAGGTATAAACTAGGATCAATACAAGAAATAAATGATATCCAGTAAAAGTCTTCACTGTTAAACTGACATCACGTCTTAGCGACACTCAGAAGCTTTCTGGTGAAAATAGCTTTTGAAACGACGTCTGTATTTTATTGTCATTTTTCTCTTTCTTTCGGTAGATTTATTTCTGTTGGGTGTTTTTCTTTAGAGAGGAATGCAGTTTTACTGCGAGTTTTACTACAAGTATTGTCCAGAAGACTGATTATAAAACAAATTTCAGTAACTACATACAGAGTGCTTATACAGAAAGTGAAAATCCAGAAATAATTTCAATCGGGATATAGGAAAATTGACTTCAACATAACCATAGAAGCCAAGAATACTGGTACAGCGGTATATTTATTTAGTAACTAATTGGAAAGATATTACTCTAACAGATATAGACTCTTATCTGATGACTGGATTAAGAAGAAATACATATATTTTTAGCAAATCAATTTATTGTCTTTAAAATGTGAAGATGAGAAAGAAAAACAACCATCATGAAAAAGACAGGGTACAGTTACAGATGATCAATTTCCTGATCAACTGTGAGTTTTCTTGTGACTTTTATATTTCAATAAATTCATGGATGTAGCCGTTGCTATGTGGTAGGAGATCATAATGAAGGAAAGAGAATTGAAACTTTTTATGTTTTTCATTACTTTTATTTATAACTAACGTTACTTCAGTTTCGTCCTACAAGGACATCTTCAAACTTCTACTGTATAAGTTTTAAAATGTCCTTACAGGACGAAACTGCAATAACATAAGTTACAAATAAAAGTGGTAAAAACATAGAAAGTTCCAAATTTCTTTTCTACATTTTTATATTTCAATTCTTCTCAAAACATAATTATAAACTGACAGTTCACTTTGAGAAACTGTTTCTGTTTTCAACGAAAGACAAACCTAAAAACACGGAATCGGGAAGTGAGAATGAGTTTATATTTTCATGGTTCGACCACAAAAATATCAATGTGACTCAGTTTTTAGATAATTAATTTTCACCACATCTGAACATATGTGCTCTGTGAGAAATGAAATCATCCTCAGGCAGGAAAAATTAATCTGACGTTGAGGCTAAAGCTCCAGAAGAGATAAATGTAATCATCAAACCAAACACCTGATATGTATTTTGTGGCGAAGGTAAGATATGTACATTAATTTTGAAAGATAGTCAATCTTATGAAACTAGACATTACTCAAGTAAATTTATTTAGTCATATGAAATGGAATTGGAAAAGTTATTTCAAGAGGTAAAAGTGTAATCGCCAAGAATATTTTTGATATACCTACTGAATTTTTTTTCATATCATTCATACAACCATTTTTCAACTATAGATATTTTATTCCCTGAAGTCGATTAGCTTGAATGAAACCAAAATGTGCAGCTTGAACTGCACATTTTGGTTCATGCTTTTTCTATAAAAATTTCAAAGGGAAGAAACAACGTTACAAATGATGAAAATATGTTATTGAGGACAATGAATATTCAAAATGTTTTTTCAGTTGTTGTATCAAAGAATACCAAAGTGTATTGAATGAAGTGACAAAAATACTGGGCAGAATGGTATACAGGACGTTCCAACGAAAATTTGACCCCCCCCCTGGGAGTCAAAAACGGACGTGTAATCAAAAATTTCAAAGAACACGTCTATTTTTATTTCAAGGAAGACTGATTCTGATATGGAAATCATACCCGGAACTTCACCCCCGTACGGTTAGCAACTACCCCCTCTATTTTTTACAATAACATGGGGGGTCAAGTGACACATCATTCCCTCTATTACCTCTGTGATTTTTTTCAAAATTGGTTAATTCGTTATTGAAGTTGTTAATGTTGTTAATGTTGACAGATAATTTTTCTGGAGTGCCAATTTCTGACTCCGGACATCTTCAATAATATAAGGAATGCTCTCTATATTATATTATTGTATAGAACTAGATGAAGGTCATTTTGAACACTATATACGTTGATTGTGTTGCCATTGATATTACTTCTGTTGATTA
>WOGN01007450.1:0-11825 GCA_015342105.1 Leptinotarsa texana | reverse complement strand
ATATACCTCAGAGCCAGAGAGGCTCTGAATATTCCAACCAGGTGCGGCATAAGAGTGTCCAGTCCCCACTGAAGTAGGGCTGGTCTTATACCGTCAGGTCATGGTGACTTGAAGGGAGAAAATCCCGATATAGCCCATCTTATTTTGTCCTCATTAATTATTGCACTAGCATATTGCCAGTCGTATTGTGAGGGTGTTGTTGGTACATCCATCCAGTTCATCGTTCCAGGAAAGACAGAACCTGGGAAGTGAGTTTCCCTAAGAATCTCAGCACTCTCCTGGAGGTTGGCGGCTTTGTCGCCATTTTCCCTCATCAGGATGCCGATATTCTTATGGGGGTCATTTGAGAGTGCCTTCTGTAGCCTAGAAGCTAGTTGGAAGTCTTCGACTGCCTCACAATAGGCTTTCCATGTGTTGGTTGTGCCATCTGTTTGAACCATTCTCATCGGACTGGATTCCTTATAGACAATGTCTATTTTGTTATGGATAGATACCGTGTACCTTTCCAGTTCTTTATTGCTGCCAGGAGTCAGGACTTCTATTTTCTGCAGAGCTTCTCTTAAGAGTCGATTGTAGAGAGCTACATCCGTCTTCTTCGGGTCACGGGATTTTATAGTGGTCCTGAGATCCTGGCTTACTGTATAGGTCAACAAGCGGTGGTCTGACATAGACATATCATCTGAGACTTGCCAGTCTTGGATTTTATTTGATATTTTGTCAATTAATGTTTGGCTAAGGGCGTTAATAAATGTCAGCTACGTGCCTCTGTTCAAGATTGTTAGATCTTTTTTAATTATATATTCATATAGAGACTTACCTCGGGCGAAATATCCTTGCAGCACTATACTCCGGAGAATCACCGGCACCTGACTCACGGCTTTCCCGAAAATTCTCAGTTGCAGACACTGCGTTGGGAGAATCATGTACGAGCGTCGAGCGCCATCGAATTCATTGAATTCATTGAACAAACAACCCCCTCATATTATGAAGAGCATTAAAATGTTAGAATTTAATGAACGTTAAATGCATCAAACTATTTTTAGAGAGCGAATACGCATTTAGCGCCAAAACATAAGAAAACATATGGAACACATTTTCACAGTTTTTTTTAATAGTGGCCCATTTTGTCATAATTTAATTATATAATGAACTTTGAATGCTCCAAATTAATTTTTAAGTGTCTTATCGTGTTCTACACCCACTAAAACATGTGCATCGACACCTTAGCAATATGGGTGACCAAAAGTAGAAAATAATGTTACGAAATATCTAACGCCGCCGCTGACCCCAATTCGGCGAAGACTTCTACCTGACCATTACGTCACACGCACGTGTGGGCGATTAACTGGAAATCTATAGAATGAGAATTCCAACGATTTACCTGGAATTTCGAGATAAATCGATGGGACTGTATAAACTGGCGAATTCCTTCGACAGGTATCATTATTAGTCAGAGAGTAGTAAGATTAGCAAGCGAGTATTCTAAGTGAATTGTAATCAGTGCAGTACCTAGTTGTGTAGTAAGTGAATAAAAGTTGTCTAAGGATTATTAGTGTTGTTGTTTCAAAAACGAACCCCGAGTAAATATCGTAACATTATTAACTTCATCAAAACCCGACCTCTGCAATCCAGATTATTTTCTTTGTTGTACAAAGAAATTGGCAGTGAGCATGAACAGCTTCTTATTCATACGGAGGTAAGATGGCTCTCACGAGGTAGGATCTTGACAAGGTGTTTTGAGCTTAGAGATGAGGTTCGTGTCTTCCTTCTTGACACCAAGTATGCAGATTTTCTAACAGACTATCCATCAACTGTCCACTGAGCTGATGTGTTTGAACACTTGAATGTGTTAAACTTGAGTTTGCAAGGACACAATGTGGACATGTTCAAATTTGAAGACAAGGTCTGGGCGACACGGATAAAAAATCAGTCATGTACTAACTTTTCCACTTCAAACCAATTTCTGGAGTCTTCAAAGAAGAGATAAAAAGTATTATAGATGAGCATCTACGCAGCCTGACCTCCACTTTTAGGGAATATTTCCCTGAACCTGATCCTGACGATAATTGGATTCGAAATACCTTCAGCTGCCAAGAAATGGATAGAACCCAAGACCTCACCGAAGAAGATTAAGACCAACTTGTAGATATGTCTATGTCTGTGGTACGATAAAAAGCATTTTCAATGGTGAACAAATTGCAGACTTCTGGGCAAAAGCACGCAAAGACTACAAAAATCTTGTAGATAAGGCAACTACCTATCGGTGTGAACAAGCATTTTCCTCCATGTGCTTCATGGAAAACAAGTACAAGAATCGGCTCTGGAACCAAACATTTTATAAATATTTGACTCAGGTCAGATTCAAATAATCTCATTAAGAAAAATCTTCGAAAGTTTTTGAAAAATGTATGACGATAAAGACAACATTCAGAAAAAATTTAGGCTTGATCTTTTTCCCTAAAATGTCAACCTTTATTTCTAAAACAATAAAAAAATGAGAACTTCTAATTTAGCTCTTTTTAGGTTCTTGCAAAAATATTGTTGGGAATCCCTGGATTAGAAGGAAAGGTTCTACAGAATAGCCCAAATACCTCGATTCGATTCCAAAAGTTTTTCTATTTTATTCTGACATTGCTCATCGTTATAACGTTAAAAATGTTACAGAGTTGGATACACAATTGAAAGACATTTCAAATAAGGTGTTACTCGACGTAGTGGTTGTTGTGGGGAGGGGGTGGCTAACAAAGTGTTAATTCTCACATGGAAAGGTGTCCCTCTGAAAACTGTCGTCGAATGTTTCATGATTCTTAGTTTTAATATCATGTGGCTTATTCAATGTGGCTCGTTTCAACTGGAATGCAATGTGCTCTACAAAATGATTATAATAAGAACTATTGATTCTTTTAAAAGCGCTTTTAATTGACAACGCCTTTTTTTTCAGGTGAAAGATTTGGCATTATGCAGGTTAAGTTAGCGTTAGCTAACATTATTTTAAAATACAGGGTGACGTTAGACAAGAAAACAATAACACCCATCCGACTTCTTCCTTCTCCCATGGTTCCCGTTGTTGATGGGGGTGTGTGGGTGAATTTCGAAAAACTTTGAGGATCCCGTCTCTATATATTGGTTGGTCAAAAAGCTGGGTAATTAAATACTGCCTGGTTAGTTAATGATAAAAACTCTTTCAGCAAATTGTTGAACTTCAAGCACACTATTAGGATCATTTTACTATTCTCGCAAATCGGAATTTCAATCACTTTATTGATATACTCAGTTCAATTCAGTTTATTCTCCCAAGTAAAATAAATGCTTATAATTAGGGACTAAAACTAACTACAAAGTATTATAAAATAACAGAAAAAAGATATTTTACGATAAACACATAGCATATCTTAAAATAACACTTACATTTTGAAATGGAATATATGTATAATGATCCCAACGTGATATATCGTCTTTTTTCAAAACATTTTTTTTATCTTGATTTTTCACAGTAATTTGGTTTGTTTTGTGGCATGATTGTGAATATGTCCAATTCGAATAAAATTTGGGTTTGATTTCTTTGTATTATTTTTAACATAATGAATGAAGTTTGGGTCAAATGAATAGTTTGGTTTATATAAGTTCAATGTTGGTTTTAAATATGGTAATTTATAAATACTTCTCATTATTTTTTTTGTGAGGTTTTCAGAGGTTTCATTATAGATTTACCTGCTATTCTCCAAACAGAAATGTGATTAAATAACTGAAATACATGTTTTTATTTTAAAGGTATAAAGTTTCTAATTTTGTAAAAATTCCAATGAGAGAAGATAGTTTCAATAATCTAGAAAAATGCACTAGTGGTTTCAAACATGTGATTATTTCTCAGTAGTTTAGGTAGAGCTTCCTTGTGAAGATAAAATTGAGGCGATTATTCATTTAGGTCTTTGATAGAATAGTTTTTCACTTTCATTCAATTTTTTTCGGGAAATCAATGCTGAAGGAAAGATAAAACGTAAAAACGGAAATTGCATTAAATATAGGTATTTTCTTTATATTTTAACTTATATCAATATTATTTATTTTTTATTTCATTCCTTTATGTATATTTGGAAATATATTTATGTAAACAATGTGTCCCGCTTTTTTCACATCCACTTCGATATATCTTTTGTTAGGATTGGAATTCCGAACATATTGGGAAATTTCACACATTCAACAATATTGCAAATATGTTTGAATTTGCATTCTGAACAACAGACATGTGGCACACCATGCTATCTCGAAAATAACACCTCGCAACACAAGCCATACAAAACAAACATAACTTTTTCCCACCAGAAAATATCAAACTCATAAAACAAAGCAATAAAGGAAACTATAGGAAAATCTGGGAAAATCATAAATTCAAAAGTCATAATTCACTTATAGAGAAACGAATACAAATCAAAACACAACAAGACCTAACATTCAATATACTCCACTAAACAATACACATTCCTAGAAACAATGAACCTAGAGAAACACCAACACAAAGGATATTACTGATGTAACCCAAGTAAAGACACATTTATAGAGACATCCGGATGAAATGAGAGGAGAAATACTTGGACTAAGACTTTCTACCCGTATAAAAAACAAACAAGAAGATAAAACGTTCAGTTTGAGTATAGCCACCTGTAGTTGCCACCTGTGCAACGTGGTCGATTTGGAAGATTCGTTGCAAGTTATTTTCCACTATGAAAAGCGATAATTAATTCAATTTGGTCGATAAGACCAACCGAAAGACCAGTTTTGGGGTACTTGCCCATCACCAGTACCAGACATGATTTGTTCAGAACGGAGTGAACCGTCCAAATATAATTCCAGCTAGTCATGAACTTAACAATGTTACCAAAAATTAAGACAATTATAGAAGAGTGACAGTAAAGGTATCTTCATTAGGAGATAACTCAAAAACATGCAAAATGAGTTTGAACTGTAAGTAGACTGACACTTCCGAGACAAATCACTGATGTCGAATACCTGAGTAGAAACTACCCATACATAAAAGAAGCACCTGTACTTTCTTTTTATGATGCCCAACCAACAATTCTTATTGGTCAGGATCAATGTGCTTTGACTATTGCAAGGAAAATTTGTCAAAGGAACTGGAATGCAACGTTTATGAAAAAAAATCACGAACGAAAAGTTATTGAGAAATCATCTTCATTATTTCACGTTTGTTGTAAGTCTCAAGAACAAATTCATGAAGATATTCACAATTGAGTGAGAGACTCGATCAAAATTGACAATTTTGGGATATAAAGCCCATGGGAGATCCAAAGAAGATGATTGGGCCTTGAAAATAATGTAAAATAATGGAGTTACAAATCACTTTGAAAAAGATATTCTGTGGTAGAAAGATGATGTAACACATTACCTGTTAGTAAAGCAGTGGTAAAGATTCTTAAAGAAACTGTATTGAAGAATTCATCGAATGCAGTGATTCCATCACGAAGGGGAGAGTGTTGCTTTTAGTTAATTTTGGTCATTTAGTATGTTTAAATAATTTTTTGTAGCATGTTTATAAAAAAAGTCGATACTGACGCTGTCAATAATTTGAAAAGTTATAAAACCGGTAGCCGTAAGACGTGGGTGCTCTGTTCACTCACCAAAATCGAAATGTTGGTGGTTCAAGTCCCAGGCTGAACGATCGATTTTCACTTGCTATCGTCCAACCCGTGTAGGAATCACACGTTAAAAGGTAAGACCTTGTTAGTCCTTAGCTCACACAAGTTTCGACTACTGAGGGTTGTGTATCGTAGTGGTGCGACAACTCGTTAACGGAAAAACAGATTTTGAACAGATTTCGAACAGATTCTAAACAGATTTGATACCTAGTTTATTTCGCCTTCAAATCAGAGGAATTCACTGACTAGTCGAAATAACACCCACGGAAATACGAAAAAGTGTATATATCTTATCTGCTTCGAGGATTGGAAAAACGCTGGCACAAGTTATTATATCTGAGGGAGCTACTTTAAAGGAGACAAAATAGATGAATGAATGAATAACAGACGGCGCATTTATAATCGCATAGCAATAGTTGTAGTTAAGTAAACAAATTCACGTTATTAAATGCCCTATATAACTCAATTACAAAAATACATGTCGAAAGGTCACAAAATGAAAATAACTTTCATTTAACAGCAACAATTTTACAATTAGTTACAAATATATCATGCCCAATATCCCATTTTGTAAAGTATATAAACCATTTGAAAATTTGAAGGTAAATGAAAGTTTCATGTTAATTGATGCGGTGCAGATGGTGTGTGATATTGAAGATGACACTCTCCTGCAGAATCACCAGAAAAATTTATAACAGCATCTCCATATGTTGGTGGGGGTGAACCGGATCCCATATTCGGGGATTCTGGAAAATAATTAACATTGTACGACAGGGAAACAATTCTAATCAGAAATTCTAAATATTATTATACTAATGGTAACACTTTTTACACTCATCAGAATCAGAGCACGTTCTTTCGATGAATAGTCCGCTAACTAACTTATCATGATCAGAAGAAGTCTAAAACGCCTTTGATCACAATAAATTTATCTACTTTTAATGTAATCTCATGCCCTCATCTGAGCATGAGTATATGAAAATGACAATGACATCTTGAATACTCACCTCTAAAATCTAGGCGAGAAGATTCTTGACATGTCCTCAGTTGAGTTTCATTGAGTCCTCCAAGAGGTATGTGTCCAAGTTCAACCTTTGTTTCAACGACTATGTTTTTATTGTTTCCCGGTAAGATAGCCTCGACCTAAGAAATAAAAGTGATTCATCGTGTAAAATAAAAGGTAAAACTGGAACTTTTATAGTTGAATAAATCTCCCAAGCACCTTGAATACTCTTCTTGACACGCGTTGTCTTTAATAATAATAACAATAATGTTCATGATAAAGAATACATATTGTAATTGATGAACAACAATAAAGTCAGGTTATAATACATTCCTTTATCTTCTGAAAACGCCAACTTGGTTGGTTGATTGGGAAAAGTGTTCAATTGGAATAATTTATGTATTTTTATATGAAAATGAAAAAGTCACTGGAATTAAATTCTCGATATTCTAATGACCCCAGTTACTTTAGAAAGATATTATTTTTTAGGAATGCACAAACACTGGAGAAACACTATGAAACAATTGATATGTGTTGGATTTAAATTGTTATATATTATATTTATTGAAAAACCCCGTTTTGGAAAGTTTGTTCCACATAAATGCCGAAGAAACAGTTCTTACAAAGTATAGATCGAAGTATATCGAGATATTAGTGCGCTGTATTTTATCGAGTACTGACAAATATCGCGTTTACTGAAATCATGAAACTATATATAGGAAAAAAGTACCCACTTTGTCACATTTTCAGTAAATTGATTAGGCCAGGACGTGTTGATATGCAATTTGACACCCGATAAATCAATCGACTTAGCTAGCAGAATCGTATGTAATTTTATTATTATGATTGCTTCTGACACAATTGCCTCCCTAGAAATTTACTATAGCCTTTCATAATCAAATACAACTTTTTTCACGGAAGATATGCAGGTGCTCTTCGAGGAGACAAACGAAATGTTGTTTGCAAAACCATAAGCGGTAAGCATTGTTAATGTTCACGTTGAAGAAACGTCTGCATCACAATGATTTTTCATTATACGTTTTTCTTTTGGGGCGATACGTTCCAATTTTCAGCGTTGGATAAACCTAAAATAACCTGAATCATATTCGTCTCGGAAAATACGTACAAGACTTAATAGAGAATTTCAGCATGGTGAACAATGTCATATTGAAATCATAAAGAGAAAAAGTGTATTAAAATGGAAAAGGTTTTGGCTTTCTACTTCCTCATTACACAAAAAAATATTTGAATCTTCAACTCTTAATTGTATTACCTGTTCGTGTACTTTCGTGGACAGGTAGCTAGCTTTTATTAATATTCATTTTCTCTTCTTTTCTATTTAAATTTTCCCTATGCACTGAATTTCTCTATAAATTCTTGGGTGATAACTTTGAGTACTGTCGAGTAATAATGTGTCTTTGAATGAAATAATGTGGATACCTTCTTTGTTGAGAGCACGCTTGGCCACAACCGAGTTGTCGGTTTGTTCGGAGAGATCTGATCCTTAGTAAAAATCAACCAGTAAGTCCATTCTTACTAATTTCATTCATAAATTCACAAAATTCTTGGTGACCTCGAAACGAAGTGCGGAGCCAATTCGTTCTTTTACCATAGGCAAAATTGAAGAATATTATAGAAGATTTTATGGTAAGTTACTTGTAACCAAAACCAATTGTTGTATGCTTCAGCTTAGTTCGAGGAATGATACTCTGACGAAATTTGATGTTCAATTATCGGTATCATCGACTTTATGTTGATATACACTACCTTGCACTGACGAGTGGCCAAACATTTCGAAAGCGGTCTGCAAGTGTGTTCCAATAATTGAAAATCTATTGCGGTAGTTGTATCGCCATTAGCATATGTAGGAATAACTTCTGTGAAGAATCCTGCACTGACACTTGTCGGATATAATCCAACGCCCTTCGTGGTATTAGCTAGGGGAGTAGTTGTTTTCTGATAGGTGTCAGTCCATTAACCTACTGTATAGGGAGTTGAGACTGGTCTGAACGAATTGTTCTTAGATAATTTGAAAAAGGGTGTTTGGCAAAGTTGAACTATGGAACAATTGAGAAGAATTTTGGTGCAAGTATGCTCAGAGTCATCTGCTGTTTTATATGCAAATCAGCGAGAAAAGCCAATGTCACATCCATCAAATTAGAGTTTAATTAATTGAAAACGCAATTATCATTGCGAGGAAAAAACTTTACGGAAGAGTGTTTTTAATTGATGTGAAGTCTTTATAACGGAACGGCAAGAAAAATGTATTTAAAAATATTAAAAAATCTATTGAAAAACTATCATGAATTATATTAATGAACTTATAGAATTATTAATGATTTGAAAATTATGTAAATGTTTGTCAATATCTAGTTACAAAACATAGATTTTACTGAGGTGGTCAGTATCTGAATATACCTTCTTTATGTTCTTCCTGATTTAGGTATTGGTAGGTAAAAAATATGCTAGCATAAATTGCTCAGGGAACCTCTCAGAAAATATAAAGAACTATTTTTCAAAACTCAACATAAGCACATAATTTTCTAATAAGAATAATTTAGGAAACATGTTATTCAACGCAAAACTCAATAGGGATAAATGGAAAAAATCGGGCATATACAGACTAGAATGTGAGGACTGCCCAGCAGCTTATACAGGTCAGACAGGCAGGAATATTTACGTTAACAAAATTTGGAAAAAACTGAATATCTTTTACAGCTCTTTACAAAACAAATATCTGCTTGTATTAACTTAATTTTAGTTGAATACTTACGATACAGATTCAGTTCCGTTGACCTGGCCGTCATTATGTACTTATGATGTACTGTTTGGAACCTTTCTGTAGTAATGAATATTACTGGAGTTTTTTCCCAACAACAAATCGTTATTTTCACACCTCGACACGTGTTTCGAACACCAAGTGATCATCTTCAATAGGAAGATGATGAAAAGATTCATGGACATATTCTGATAGCCCACATCAAGTGCCAGTAGCAAAATGAATACATATTTTCAATGTGTCTGCGAATAAAGAAGATATAGGCAAAAAATACGCAACTTTGCCACAATTTAACCGACACTCTCTCTCTCTCTTATCGTTTACAAGATCACCATCTACAGAAACGAATTTGAATAGCCCTGTATAATACTCTTCGATCTATGGTTCCTTCCAGGTTCTTCCCAACAATGTCTACACCAGCCTGCTGCTTCTCACAGTCTCCGTCTACCTCGTCTACCGCTACTTCACCAGGAACCACACATACTGGAAAAACCGCGGCGTACCTTTCGAAGAGCCCGTCTTCCTAGCGGGCAACCTCTGGGACGTCTTCACGGGCAAGCGGCAGATAGGAAAGCACCTGGGGCACCTCTACAGCAAGTACCCTCGCGACACGCCCTACTTCGGCATCTACATCATGGGCCAGCCGTACCTGGTGCTCAGGAACCCGGAGATCATCAAGAGCGTCACCATCCGCGACTTCAGCAACTTCGATGATAGAACATTCGCGTGTGATGTCAACGCCGACCCCATGACTGGGAACAGTCTCTTCATATTGCGTAACCCGGACTGGAAGAACATCAGGAACAAGCTGACGCCCATCTTCACGTCGGGCAAGCTGAAGATGATGATCAACATCATGAAGAAGTGCTCCAAGGAGATGCAGACCTACTTGGGCGACTTCGACGGGCAGGTGGTAGAGGTGAGTAAATAGTGGGTTTTTGTTCTATGAATATTGCCAGTATTTCACTCTGGTTTTATAATAGTGTTAGTGGACGTGACTTGGTTTCTCGTAATTGAATTACTTCAATGCCTTTGCTATTAATACAACAGACGTTATCAAGCAATTTAATTTTCGCAAACTTTCCAGCAGTGCCGTTTTTAGGTTTTCCGGGGCCCTAGGCCAGTCACCGTCTAGGGCCAGTCCTCGATTACATCTAAATCTCTAAGGACATCGTTCTCTATACTCATAAGCGACAACCATTTGAGTTTCTTCTGGCTTATGCTATTCCTCGGTTCGTTTTTGATCAATTAAAGTTTGGAGGATGATCGTTCACCTCTGGCGTTGGTGATCATTAAGCACAAGAAATTCTCAACGCGATCTCTACATTAGGAAACTTGGCAGCAAGATTGTTACCCTTTAAAAGTTTGTACATGTCATAGATAGGTATGTCATAGATAGTCAGTTCTTTTTCGTCGACGTTTGAATAAAACTCGCTAAAAGTCTGACAATGATCTTGCAGCTCTCCAAATCGCAAAACGCTCAACCTGGAAAAGAATCCGAACAACTTGAGTAGTTGATCGTAAGCCTTCGAACGATGTTGCAATTGAGTGTGATCTATGAGTCGATGATTGGAAGGTTGACCTCAATCCTCAATGTCTCGCGGCCCTGGAACTGGATATCTTCTGCAGCTCCATCGGAGAAAGTCTGTCGGTAGCTCCTTTGTCTCGAAAGGGTTGTCTTATGCCTGTATTCGAAGTCCGGGAAGATTTTTTTTGCCGCAGCTTCGTAGGTCTCGAACATGTCGCGTTGATCCTCCACAAACGCAAGCAGGGATTCCACCAACTTGAGGGCTACGTCGAGAGGAAGACTTTCACTCTGTAGACTCTTCGACGTCTCGTTGCACCTGACCAAAATGTTGCTCCACATCTCGGTCAGCAGAACAGAGTCCATTTGAATCGTCATTTGAATCCTGTTAAATACATCCGTTTATGTTACTTTTAACATGTAGCTTGGTTTAATACTTACGCCAATTCATAAAAATATTTTGCGATTACCTAATCACTGTAATTACACAACACAACAAAAAAATATTTTTTGAATGTTTCCTACACTAAATTAGTCAATTTCTACTAATTTTGGGGTGATAAAAATGAAAATAACAATGAAAAATTTTTATTAGCTCTGGTTTTTGAGATACACAGTACTTAATCTTAAAGAGTAGTTATACTATACGTGAAAAGTGAAAGTACATAAAACAATATTGTTATGTTTCTTTTAGAATATTTTAAGTACAAAATTAATAAAAAAACATTATTCTTAGTGTTTTGACAAATAAAAGAAGTTTGTACCACCAAATTTCAATTAAGTCCATCCGATTCATTGTAAGATCGCTGTCGTTTAGCTTGTCTTTTATAAAACACTTCTGGAGCATCCCTACACACAGACCAG